>CATIWK010373598.1:0-12367 GCA_949634005.1 Mallotus japonicus
ATTTGATGTGCTCATAAAATCAATTAAAAAAAAAGTTAACTATTGCTTATAAGAGAAAATATTTAGCTAAATTGTAGAAAATTTTTGCCCTAGCATATTCCTACACTATAATTTATTTATCCCCATTTGACCAATATATTAATCTCAATAACTTTTAATTAGATTTTCTAACATCATAAAAATGTATGTATCTCAAATTATTATTTTAAAAATTTAAAAACATTGTTAACACTTTCATTAATTTTTTTAACATTTCAGTTTGTATAATTATTTTATATGCATCGATCATGATTATTTAATTCCTTTAATTAGATATACTGTAATTAAAGATTGAACTTAAAAAAGTGAGACGTTATATAACGATTAATTAATGATTTTATAACCTGAAAATATCACCTGTAAATACAGTTAATTTTTTCTGACTCAATAATAAATCCGATTAATGAATAGTCCTATTTAGTCTAATTTTTAACTATTTTTTTTACATTATGCAATTTTGATATTATATTATGGATAAATATTATTTTTTAAAATTAATAAAATTCACATCTAGAAATAAAATTTTGACAAATTAAATAATACCAAATGATATGATAGAAAATTAGTATAAAAATCCTTTCCAAAAAAAAAAAGTTAGTATAAAAATATTAAACCAATAGCTTTTCCAATTAAAAAGTAATAACTAATACTAGTTAATGAGTTGATATGAGTTTATCATATCACTAATTTAAAATTAATGAATTAAAAAATAAGTTAGATAATTTATTATCCTCATGTAGCTTATAAAATTAATGGGAGAAGATTAAAAAATAATTATTATTATCTATAATCTAAGTAAAAAGATCTAGGACATAGAGTTAGATTGGGATTGTACAATGAACTAGTTTTTGGAGTTAGTCATGAGTTGATGGAGAATCCTTCAAAACCCAAAAAGACCAACGCCAACGGTGGGAAATTTTCCTATATAACGGTCGGCTTTGTTTAAATAACTCCTCAACTTTTAAATATCGCCTTGTTCTCGTGATTTTTTTCGATAAATTGACGATCGTTGACCTGGTTCTCGACAGTCTATAGTACAGTCAAATATAGGTTTTTGACCCGTATTACTAGTATCTTATTGGTGAGATTAATAAAATTTAAGCTCAAATAATTGTTTATGATATATATTTTGAAAAATTTATTTAACTAATAAAATATAATATAATGCAAATTATAAATTTAATATTTAATATTTATTCCAATAAATTTAAAATATGTAATTTTTTTATAATATATGATTCATTAAAATGCAAAGAATTAATGAATTTTCATACAATATTACTCTGATTAATTATAAAATTATAAAGTTATTCCAATAAATTTAAAATATGTAATTTTTTTAATAATATATGATTCATTAAAACGAAAAGAATTAATGAATTTTCATATAATATTACTCAAATTAATTATAAATTTTTATAACTTTATGCTCAAAACTTAAAAAAAAAGTTTATTCTATTTTAGAAATGCAAGTGGCGTTTATATGTTATTAAAAAAAATTAACTACATGAACAAGGAAAGGGTTCAATTATACCTAATTAAATTATAAAACTGATTTAAAAGCAACCAACAATAATAGAAATTTTATAACGATTATGGTCTTTGATAATTTGGAAGGTCAAACTAGTAATATCAAGTTATTTAAAATTCATTTTTTTTTCTGAACAAAATTTAAAATTCGTTTATATGCTATTAAATTTTAGTTTTTATCATTTTAATTAAATATTAAATTTTAATTGATTTGACTTTTCAACTCATTAACGGTCAGAACTATTGTATAGCGTTTCCAATAATAGTTTGAATCAATTGGTAGGGGATATTTTCATTTAGTCGATGTTTCAAAATTTGACTGTGATGTATACAGTTAAATTAAATTAATTGTTAAGAAATTTTTATCGTTTTTATTCTTATAATTTTATTTACATTGAATTGAATTAAATTAGTAATAATATAATAGGCAAAGCATACGGATTGTTAAAATAAAAAAAAAATTAATTTAAAAGCAAAGACTAATGACTTCAAGTTCTTGAAGAGCTCATTTCATTTTCAGCTACATATTTAATTAGTTGCCGGTAAGACAACATGCATGTAGTATAAATTTGTCTTTGGCAAAAATAATTGAATATCTGCAATTATACGACTCAGACATCCCTTTCAACAGCTACTCAATTGCTGATGGCCATACACCGATTACTTTGAAGGATATTCTGAAGTCTCAAGACATATACATAAACTAGCTATGGATTTTTGGAGTCATTATTCCCTTCTTGCCACCTTTCTTCGTACTTTAGTTGATGTTGTTATTTATTATTAATTTTTTCGATTTTTAGATTTCATGTTAGTTTATGTTCAAACTTAAGATTTACCTATTTTACCTGATATGAAAAAAAAAGAGAAATTTTTTTAGTCTAGAATAGATCACTAGTATTCAGAGCATATTAAGTTAACTAATTTGATTCAATTCGGACAGAATTATAAACACAACAAAGATCTCTCAATAAATAACTTGAACCGTATAAGACTGCTAATTTTTTTTACATTAGAGGGAATGGCCAGACCATTAGATAATTTAACAAAACATATTCAAATTTATCATAAAAATTACCTATTAAATTATAATGATTTTTTTTTTTTTTTTACTTTTATGCGTGTCAATTATACAACATGAGTAAATTTCCAACAATCAAAAATATATGACTGCTAATTAAGTAGCTTAAACATATGCTTATTGATCGCCATCCGTTGTAAACTTTTTTCAAGATTTTCATTAATGGTTCATGCATGCATGGCATGATGGGCAGTGATTGTTATCGTTTAGTTTTGGGTTTAACTGTTTTAGGCTTCATTTCAAAAAGACAAAAAGATTATTTCTTTGAACTCTTAGTTTGGGTTAAACATTGCACAGAATTCAACCAAAGCATATCTTACACTTTTACACATGCATGTAAATATGGAGTATGGACCATAATTGAACTCGTCTAGGCTAGCAACTCCATATATAAGCTAAATTTGCACATGGTGGATCCCAAAACGTAAAATGTAGAATTATTTCCTTGAGCAAAGGAAGTGAACATGAAGAAAATTAATGGGTAGGAGGAGCGGTGTGTCTACGGAAGCATGAAAGGAATGTAACAAAGAGGTGAGAAATAAATGAGGAATTAATAGTTATAAGTGGTCCTTTTAGAACCCTATCACTCAAAATCATAGAACATAATTCAATTGAGCATTTCATGCAGGAGGCTGGTAAGGGCCAACGAAGCAACAGTTAATATTGGAAACACTTTCCTTCTTCCTTAGCCCAATTATATGCCATTTTCAAGCTTTGCCAAATTGTGTATACGTTCATGGATCATACATGGATGAAGGTTTGGACAATTCTCATTCCAGTACATGGAGGGATTGAGAGATGTGGCCAGCTTGTCACATGATGATGATAAGATTATGACTCTTGTTTGTTGCTTAGGAATTAGGATACGATATGGGTGTGCATTTATTTTTTACTTGTATAAAAAATACAAGTATTTCATATCATGAGTTTCAAGTAATTTGACAATGATTTATTGATTCATATGCATCATGCATGGTTTGAGTGAAGTCGATGTGTCATTAGGTGTTGATAGTAAAACTGAGGAACTGACCCTCTTCTTTAATGATTTAAATTATAAAATAGAGAAATATTATTGAAGTTTTTCTTTGATGTCGTCTATTCAAAAATTACTCGAGTTAAATTACATTCGGTTATCAAATATGTAATATGTTAGTTTCCAACAGTCAAATTAAACAAACTTAGCATGCAGATGAAGTGGTAAGATATTTTATTTTATAAAAAAATTTAAAGTATGAAATTTTCCTTCATATACCAAGGAATTTAATTTTCTTCACACATTTTGATAATATATATATATATTATTTTTTCTCCTAACAATTAACAATCATAGCAGATAAGTTATTATTTGAACTAAGGTCAAATTGCCCCCTGAACTTGAAGGCGATGGCTATATAAGTCGAATTTCCAATTTTTCGACAATTAAGAACAAAACTTTAATTTTTCGTCCAAATTACACTAAAATCAAACAGGATTGAGGGAGTGAACTTCACGCAATGTGTTTGGAAGGTAGATTCACATAAATAACAATATTAAAAAGGAGTTGTAAAAAAAAAACGATGCTCTTTTAGGTAACGGTTATGGGCGGGAAATTGAGCCAATTGTCGTGTCAAGCACAGAGAATCAACTACTGCATTTAATGTTTTGAGCAGAGGAAGAAACGTGTGAAGAATTGATGACGTTCTCAAGCTGTGAAGAATGGAGAAGTTATGAAGATGGTTGCTGCTATCAAAACCTAAAAAATTAAAAACTTGTGGGATGATTGAAGCCATATAATAGTTAACAATCGAAGCTAAAAGGTATGAATAAATGGGATTTTTATTCTGTTAAATAGATGTTATTTGTACTAAATGTGCAAATTTGAGCTAAAATTAAAATTTTTTTTTTCAATGACAGAATGAATGTTAGTATACGATTCAATATATATCATGGTGGAAATTTTGTTAGAGATCCAAAGTTGAGTTATGTGGGTGGGGAAATGCTTGATTAGAAGCTTTATGATGTTGATAGGCTGAGCTATTTCAGAATTTTCAAGAAAGTGACAACACTAGGGTATGGACACAAACCCAAAATTTTTTGGTTACCGGAGGGGATGAATTTTGAAAATGGTTTACTTTATGTGTTTGATGACAGGGCCATCTATAAAATGATGGAAATAGCTAATGAGTAATCGAAGTATGTGTTTGATTTATACCTTGACCATTTAGTTGATAAACCAACTATGGTTAGTGACATCCCTTTGCTATTAGAAGGTAAGAAAAGGGTGAGTGAGAAAAAAACGGATACAGCTGGTAGCTTTGATGATGAAACAGAAGTTGAGTTATTATATGAGGATATATTTGACCTGATAGAAGTGAATGTGACAGTGGCTGAAGGGGTGGAGGGTGAAGGACATGTATTTAATGCAAATGTTGGAGGAGAAAATAATGAGGGAGTAGGCAGGTCAAACGAAATAGGTGAAAGTTTTAATATTGAACATTTTTTTGAGTCTCTAAGTGGCCATGAAGTTCAACAAGAAGAAGATTTTGATGGAAGCGAAGTATGCCAAGATGGGCAGCAGTCTGCAGGGACTAATGTGTGTGATACACAAACGGAGAAGCAAAGATCCAAGGGTTATGATGAAAGCCAAAAATGTGTACATGTTGGTGATGAATCTCAATTGGATGGCTTTGATGAAGCTGATTGTGCAAGTCAGGCCACTGATGAAGCTCAATGTGCAAATATGGACTGTGATAATGTTGAGTTTATTGCCAGTGACAAAGATGCAAGGGGAATTGATGAATCCCAACACCCTATGGCTGTTGAAACTGAAATGTATACTAGTGAACAAGTTTTGGATGGTGTTGAAACTGATTTAGAGGGTTCTGAACCTGAATTTGAGGGTGTAGGGCCTGAAATGGTTGGTGGTGAAAATGAAATGCAGGCTGCCCAACCTAAAGTTCATGTTTTGCAACCTGAAGTACATTAGGTAAGGAAATGTATTTTCTTTTTTTTTTTGTTAAATCTCTCTCTTTCTATATAGTACACACTCAACAAAGGTAAATCAACTTATGATTCACCTGTACATCAATAATAGAATCATTATTTCTTGCTACCATTGTAAAAAAAAATAAGTTTCATTTATGGCTACCATCTTAAACAACAGAGACGTATTGGTGAAAAATATATGTCAAATATGTGTGCATATGAGTTATGTGTCTATGACATTAAATAGAATAAAGAAAAAATCTATAAATTCTTCTTATGGTCCATAACTATTTTATGGTTTTGCTATTCATGGCTTTATGGTGAATCTGAAATGCAGGCTCCCGAACCTGAAGTGCATGATGTGCAACCTCAATTTCCTGATGCTGACATTGAAATGGGGTCTGTTGCTGCTGCAAGTGCAAAAATGGGATTTGCTGATGATTGAGCTACCGAAGATGATGATCAATCAGATGCATCTGCTGATGACACATTTGGTGGTGATTAGTATGGTTCTGATTGAGATGATCCAAAGCTGATTACAGTAAGAGATAATTTATAAAATGAATTTAAAAGGATGTCTAAGAAGCAGCAGACAGGTCCTGAAGCTGAACAAGTTGAACTAGAAAATGTTCCCGAACCTGTAAAGGCTGATGACACAAATCCTGAAGAAACTGATGAGGTTGGTTGTGATCCAGACTACGTGGTTGGCAGTGGTGATGACTGCAGTATAGAAGAAGATTTAGGTAAAGATGGACATGGCAATGTTAGAAGGAAAAGTCGAAGAAAGTCAGGTTTAATCCAGATAGCAAAGTACCTGCTTTTCTAGTAGGAATGGTATTTGCATCTGCTAATGAGTTTAGAAAAGCTATTGCAAAGTATGCTGTGGCCAGAGGTGTTGATATTTAGATGGAAAAAAATGACAAAAATAGAATCAGATGCCACTGCACCTTTGGCAATTATCCTTGGAGCATATTTGCAAGTATTGACACAAGGAGTGGGGATTTTATGGTGAAAACCTACAATCCAAATCATAAGTGCCACAGGGTCTTCAAGAACAAGAGAGCCTCATGTGATTTCTTGACTGATTACTTTCATGATATTCTTGAAGATAATCCAGGCATAACTGGAGTACAAATTATTGCAAAAGAAAAAAAAAGATCTAAAGATTGAAATAAATGACACTATGGCCAAGAGAGTTAAGCGAGAGATTATGAAAGATTTAGAAGGGGATTATAAAGAAGAATATGCACTATTATGGGACTATGCAGCAGTGTTAAAACAACCTATGCCTAGCACAATATGTGAAGTTCAAACTGAATAAGGAACCAGCACATTTGGGAAATTTTATATTTGCTTTTATGCTTTAAAAAAAGGCTGGAAGGCTGGTTGCAGGCTTGTTTTATGAGTGGATGGGTGCTTTTTAAAAAATGTATGTAGAGGGGAGTTGCTTGCAGCTGTTGGCAAAGATGCCAACAATCAGAGATTTCCTATTGCATGGGCTATTGTCAGATCAGAGACGAAGGCTATATGGAGGTGGTTCTTTCAACATTTGAAAGCTGACCTGAACATAAATGATGGCAAAGATTTAACAATTATCAGTGACATGCAAAAGGTAAGACAAATTTCAATTATTTCCATTACTATTGTCATTTATGTTACTACATACTTAGAAGTTTAGTAAAAAAATAAAATTATTATATTTGTTTTGCGGTTTGCAGGGCTTAATTGAAGCTGCCAAATTTGAATTGCCACTTGCAGAGCATAGATGGTATTTAGTTCACATATTCTCAATTTGGAAGAAAAGATGGAGAGGTTCGGATGTGCATCAACTGTATTGGAGGTGTGCAAAGAGTTCTTATGAACAACAATTCACTGATCAGTTAAAGAAGCTCAATGATCTTGCCTCAGGTTCAGTTGAACATTTACTGATATATCCACCTCACACATAGTACAGGTCATATTTTTCTTTCACTTCTAAGTGTGAATCTGTAGAAAATAACATGTGTGAGTCATATAATGGCCATTTAGTTAAAGCTAGGATGAAGCATATTCTTGGTTTGTTAGAATGGATGAGAATTGATGCTATGAAAAGGCTGTATACAAAGAGAGATGAAGTGCACAAGTGGTGTACTGATGTGAGTCCAAGTCCAATAGAAAGATTAGATAAAAATATGGACAGAGCATCTCAATGTATTGTGGAATGGAATGGTGAGCATAGTTATGAAATAAGTGAGGGGAGGGATAGACATACTGTGGACATAGCAAAATGTTCATGCACATGCAGGTCATGTGATTTAACTGGAATCCCATGCCCTCATGGGATTTGTGTACTTTATCATAGTAAGAGGGAGTTAAAAGATTATATACATCCATGCTATAGCAAGTCAGCATACCTAGCCACATATGCATATTCTATGCAACCATTAGTTGGGAGGGATATGTGGCCAAAAACCAATCTTCCCCCAATTTTGCCACCTGAAGTACACTGAGTACCTGGTTGTCCGAAAAAATCAAGAAGAAAAGATGAAGAGGAGCTAAAAAAAAGTGGAAAGAGATCAATACGAGGTGTTGTGATGACATGTAGCATATGTAAACAAAAAGGACATAATAAAAATGGATGTCCATAAAAAGCAACAGTGAGTATAAGTTACTTATGCATTCAGAATTGGCAAAATGTGTTTAATACATAGTAGAATGGCAAAAAATATTAACATTTTTTATGTTCATGGACATGCAGCATTTGTCTCAAAGAAACATGGGAAGTAGTGCTTCAAATGATACTTTAGAGCATGTGGGAAATTTAAATTCAAGTGGTCCACAGCAGCAAGGGGAGAAAAGTGCATCTGCAAGCACTTCCATGCCCTAAGTGAATCGAAGAAACATATCAACTAATGCACAAGTTTGGCTCTATGCTTGATGGCATTACATTTAAGACTAGTATTTGACTAGCATGTTTGAAAATTTATATAAGTTATTTGTGATTATTTTATATGCAAAGGGGTCTAAGATGAATGGCTCAACCTAGAATTAAAATTTCTGAACCAAAGTGCACAAAATGTCAATCAATCTCAGCATCAAGGGCAGACAACAACTAGCAAGGGCAAGGGTAAAGAACCAATTACATCAAATGAAAAGGGATTTGAAAGACCAAGCAAAGAAGTTGGTATGGGACTATTCCATGATGCAAAAAATGGAAAAGTAACATGGAATGTGAGTTAATTTTTCTTTTTTTAATCTTATTTTGCAAGTGAATGTCAGTTATTTTTTTGCTGAATGTGAGAAAATAACATGTGGTTCATCTGAGTTATATATTTGGGTGAAAAAGAGTTAGTTTTGCAAATAAGTTACTTATGTGCTGAGACTGCGTTAGTTATGTGGTGTATATAAGTTAGTAGATGTGGTGCATATGAGTTAGTTATGTGGTGCATCTGAGTTAGTTATATGGTGAATCTAATTTATGTTTTTATGAAATAATTTGAGTAATTTATGTGCAAAGATTCATGTTTGCAGCCAGAAAATTTTGGTAAAAGGTGGGTCTATACACAAAGTGTTAGAAATATTGTACCAAGTGAACAACAAAGGAGAATTGCACATTATGGAGCTGATGCAAAGAGGGTTCAAGGAAATCCATTTTATGGTGAGTTCCAAGCCCCTGGATTGAAATGGGCAGGCAAATCATCTATAACAAGCAGACAGTTGAATGAAGAGCGGGAATTACGCATCGGTTCAAAAAAGAAAAAAAGTCTGGACTCAGTTTCTGATGAGGGACTTACAAGCACAGTTATGGCTTCTTAGGCTTCATCAACTACAGAGAACACTCCTCAAAGGCAATCAGCAAATATATCAGTGCCACCTCCTACAACACATAACAAACAGAAGAACAAGAACAAACCAACTTTACCTCGGAAGACCAAGCCTCCCATCAATCCACCATGGAGATACTAATACCTTTTGAAGAAATATTTTTTGTTTTTTGTAAACATTTTAATAGGGGATTATGACAATGATGAGCTACAAATCATAAACAAACTTGGTAGCTTTTTGTAAGTAAAGATTGTGATAAGCTTCTTTTTGGCTTTTTGGATAAACTGCAAAGCTTTGCAAATAGCGTTGTTATACTTGTAATGACATAATGATTAAGTATAGCATTGCTATACCTTCTGCTTTTTACTATATACATAACAGAATTACAGGTTAATATTATATACTGTGATTACTTTGCTATAATATAATTAATTATTTCTTGTATCTTGTTTAGAAATTTTCATTCCTATACAGAATTGCATAGGTGATTCTGTTAGTAATATTGTAAAAAAAAAAAAAACACACTAAACCATTCATACCACAAACAGAAGCTTATATACATAACAGAATTGAAGCTAAATTTTTGTTAAATTTCATTACTGAACTTCGATAAAAGTTTCATACACTTGCATTACATTTATCCTACTATAATATCACCTATATCCTTACTATACCATAACCACAAAATACCTAACTATGCTGCAATCCATTCACTAACTACACAATACATATGGCTGTAGCCAAGAAACTCAGTCGAATTTCCAAAAAATATCACCCACAGACACTGAACCAGCAAGTCATTTGGGGGCAGCATACATAACACCAATAATCAATACCCAATTAAAGATTAATGTTTCCCCCAAAAACCAAACCTGACATTTGTTTTTTCCATTCTCACAGGCGATGGCTTTCATTTTCATCCTCAATTCTTCACATTCCACTTCTTTTTTGTGAAGTTCACCATGTTTGCTTCTGTCACAAGAGGTACACTTCAATTGTTCATTTTCATATTTGAGATTGCTAACTTCATTATGCAACTCCTTTATTAACTTATTTGCTTGTGGATGAAAAAGATCATCATGCCACTCAAAGTAGCTACATCCTCTTCTTCTACCATCTCTGTTTTTCTATTCAAACCAAATAATGAAACAATTTTTAATCATTAGCTTTTACCCATATCAGTCTTAATAAGCACAATTTGTACAAGAGGTAACACATTACCTCATAATATCTACAAGAGTAGAACCTTCTTCCAGCATTATTATCAGTCCACGCGAACCATCTTGGAGTGACCTCGCCATAATCACAGTAACGCAGCCCGTCATAGTCGAATTCAGGGCATCCATGTACAACTGACCTTGCTCTTTCTGGAGATCGAAATGAAGATGTAGCTGAGCGTTGAGATGATGACGACATTGCTACTGAAAAGAGAAAAAAAAGAAAGATCTTACCTGTAGGAATTGGGGATTTAGGGATTTTGTATTCTTTCAATTGTAATTTGAGGATTTAGGGATTGGAAATGCAATCCCAATTCTAATTGGCTTATTATTTGATATAAAAAATATTATAATATTTTTTTATTTTACTTTTTTTTTTGGAAAAAATACGTGCTGATCACGCGCTCCCTTTATCATTTTTTGTTGTAATTTGGACGAAAAATTAAATTTTTGTCCTTAATTGTCGAAAAATTGGAAATTCGACTTATATGACCATCGCCTTCAAGTTCAGGGGCAATTTGACCTTCAGTTCGTTATTATTTGCTTAATTGGAAATGTATATAGGAAGTTTTTGAATAATTTTTTTGGTTTAAACTATCGATATTTAGAGTCTATTGCATTTGTACTAATGCAGTTCGATTTGAGCAAAATCACAAAGACGAAATTTTTTTTTTAATAATTAATTTAATACTATTATATACATTAAAATGCAGATCCAAAACTTAACTTAAACAAAAATAGTTCTTTGATAGTGGATCACAATATATATATATATATATATATATATTTTTTTTTTTTTTTTTTTTTTTTGACTGAAGATCACAATAATTGATGAATAATTTATATATAGTAGGGAATTGATAAAGATTTTGAAGAAGAGAAGAAGAAGAAGTTAGTCGTTAAAGGTCAAATAATTCATGATTCTGAACTATTGCAAAATTTAAAAAATGAATGGACAAGAAGACAATAGGTAGATGATTATTAAGCCACCCCAACCTGAACAACAGCAAATAGAGTACAACACAGAAACGTCAGACCACTTTATCTCAAATCTAGTAAATGTTTTGTCCGTTTTTTGTACATGTGATCTTTGGTCACTGCTATATGATACGATCTCTAGCAAGTAGCAGCGCAAGGATGCCATTACAAATTTTTTCCTCAATTTTTATTTCATTTTTTCAAAATTTTAAAATACGTACAGGTCGAGCTAGCTAGCACCAATGCAATTGTACAAGAAAGGTCCTGGACTTCTCTGACAACGTCAATGGGTATGCTGTGGAATTGTTCCCATTACGAGGCAAGCTTACCAAAAGTTGGAATGCATAAGAGGACGTTCATGATTTATTTTTTTTCATTAGAATTAGCATATCATGATGTATCAATGGTAACGGTGGCGGTGCCTTTCAGGCAATATAAGTGTCTGTTTTTGTCAATATATATATGTATATGTGTGTCAAGGCCATGCCCAGGAATTAACTTCTTCTGCCTGGAGGACACGGCGATCACAGTGCATGATGAGACTTATCAAATAGTTTTTTTTTTTTTTTTTTTTTTTTTGAGGATGGGGGATTAACCTCTAAATGGAACCGACCACGTGGCTGGCCCCAGAGGCTACCAGCCCTAGGCGGGTAGCTCAACATTTAAACACCTGAGGGACATTTGTCCCTAGGATTTAGTGGAGAGGAGGTTAGGGGGGGAGTGGGGGATTGAACCCCCAACCTCCCACTCCACACCC
>CATIWK010373651.1:0-10520 GCA_949634005.1 Mallotus japonicus
ATCTCTTAACTATTTTAAATTCTCATGTTCCCATATTCAACTCAACAACTACTACCTTAAAAACTTCTTTAAAAAGAATATTATCCCTTGATCTCTTTTTATTTAATTTTATCACCTTTTTTTCTCTTTTTTTTTTTTAAATCATTACTAGCACCCCCGTAACCATTCAATTATTTATGTCCTTTGGAATTATGGTTGACTTAGGAGCAGAATAGATGAAAGAGCTTACTTTGAAATTGAAAGGAAATAATTGCTATTCAAGGTCTACTTGACAAGGAGGGGAATGTGAACATGGTATGTATATACAGAGAAGCTAGCTTTTGTGTTGTTTTCGTTGCCTTAATTGCCAACTCTTTTTCTTAAGGCATCCATTAATTTTCAGTTGCCTCAAATTGTAGCTATCCTATGACATCAATAAACCTAATTTTCAAGTGCAAGGAACTTATAAACAAGAGGTAGGGGGTTTATTGCACCGTTAGTACCATAATTTTGCCCTATATTTTAAAATGGTATCAAATTTTTATTTTTTTTCTTTTCAGTACCATAAGTTCTATTTTTGCTTCAGATTAAAATACCTCAAACATTTCCGATCAAATTTAGCATACGTAGCAGCCAGAATAAACATATTTTTAGTATATTCGCCATGTAAACATCTCATTAAGCAACTTAACCATCTTGTTGGTTCCATAGAACAAAATTTGCTTGTGGGCCTCATAAAATAAAATTTTAGCAAATTTTATTTTATGGAGCCCACAAAATGATTAGACTGCTTAATTGGATGCTTACATGGCGAATATACAAAAAATATACTTATTCAGGCTGTCACGTATTCTAAATTTGATCGAATATGTTTGAGGTACTTTAATCTGAAACAAAAATAGAACTTGTGGTTCTGAAAAGAAAAAAATTAAAAATCTGGTACCATTTTGAAACATGTGGCAAAATTATGGCACCAACGGTGCAACATACCCAAAGGTGGGAGATCAAAATTCAACATCTCCAAAAACAGAGTTGCAGACTTACTAGCGGGGATGGCCTATTCGTATGTCCATGGAGCCAGTTAGACCAACCATATGTTAAAAGAGAGTCTCTCCAATTGAAGAGGACTGAAGGGATATAGCTTTTCCAGAGTGTTGTCAACTTATTATGTGGCTTCTACTCCATCCTTTGTGCGCAAAAAAAATAAATAAATAAATAAATAAAAATAAAAATTCCCTCCAATTGTCTCCTCTGGTGACTATTACAAGATGTATCTCGGGCTGTTTGCCAAGGCTGTTTACCTTTCCATGTTGATTAGATAATTGTCATACTGCATATAATATTGTAATATATAAATGTTATTTAAAATAAAATCTACATCTAATAATAATAGTATTTTTGTTTTGTTTCAACAATTAAATTGTAACTTTAATTATGATTATAATGGAATTTATTTTTTATTTATAAAATATTTCAAGTTATAAATATTTATAAATAATAAAAATAAATAAATGATAGATTAGTGGATTAATAATTTATATTCTAATGATATTTCTTAATATTTAAATAAATAAATAATTAACACTTAATTTTAATTCTTAAGGCATTGGCATTTTCAATATAACATTTCATAAATCTAGAATTTGTATTTAAAATAATATTTTTTTTGTATATTGTAATAAGATGGTATAATGATATTTAATAATTACTATTATGACATTTATTAAATATTAGTTAAGTGAATTTATTGCAATATAAAAAAAAATCACAATAAATTATTATAAATGTTATTATAAATGAATATCAACAAATAATGAAAATGTTGTTTTAATATCTAACCACATTGAATAAAGTTACATTTGAATAACATTTTAAAAAAATGTTGGTATAAATTTATAAAAATATTTTTTATATTTTATATAACATTTGATCAATATCATTGGATGTTTATTACTTTAACTTTTTGGAAAAGATTCGTTGACGAGTAATAAGAAAACAAGACTTCATAAGCATGCGAGAGTGGTAGTGGTTGCAAGAAAGGATTGGAAAACACAATAATTATAGGATAATAAGCTGATCCTAATTTCTTTTGACTATTTGCAATTTCTCCATCAAATAAAGACACCAACACTACTACCATTGGATGGTATAATGATATAGAATAAAATATACGTTTAATTAAATTAATCACACCATGCCCAAAAAACAAGAATCTTTCATTTCATCTCTTCAATATGTAGGACATATCCTGATAACTTTCTTGGCAATATAAGTAGAAAAGGACCCCCCCAAAAAAAAAAAAAAAACCCACTTTCTTATTCACTTCAGGAAACAAAAACATGAACGAAATGGTGGTATAGCAAATAGACTTGCATACCCTCCTTGAGGAATTTCATCAAACAAATAATAAAAATACCGTCCCTGGGTGTACCCGAGACCCACCTCCCCCTCTCTTTGGTCCAAAAAAAAATAATAAAAATACCAGAGCAAATCAATTAAAAAATGTCGAATTTGAGGTTGAAATAAAAAAGGTTGACTCAACTGTCCTCTTGTCCCAAGTGAACTAGTTATCAAAAGCCAAAAACCTCGTTGAGGAATTTGATCGAACACATAAAAGACTTGACGATAGCTTTATTTACATTCTTTAGTTTAGTTTTTATTTTAGTTATTTACTTGCTTCAATTAAATCATTTTCGATTGCTCTAAACATAAACGATAGAAATTAATAGGTGCTTAGTCCCCAATTCCTGTGGAGACGATACTCGACTCATTACTATATTATTTGTTGGACTCGTGCACTTACAGATAAGATACAGAATGGCAACTCTTTTATTCTACTTTTGTTTTGTTGGAGCATGAAATTGTCATTGAACAAATTAATTTCTTTTACATATATTCAACACAGTGAATAGCACTTGGAGGGAATAAATTTCGTTTGTTTTTTGTGAGAAAAGTAAATGTAATTATTAGTTTGAAGATATTGTGTTGGAGCCAAAACGCTTGGCCGAAATCAATCACAATCAAATTAGAATCCTCAAATTCAGGAATATGTCTTCAAAAGTGAATTGAATTTTTGTTTCGGTGGCTATGAGCAAAGCCTGTTGCTCTCAGTAATGTTATATATATAAGTATTTCAATAAAAATTGCAATTAAGTATATTTCCATTTTACAAAAAAGCTCTTTCATTTTTAAGTGTTTTTCAACAGTAGTAGTAGCAAGGATTCTGCTGTGCTTCAATAGTTCTTGAAGCTCTTTATCTCAGTTCTAATAGTGGTATAAGAGCTACACTTCTTAAGGGCTGTGTGGTTAGTTTAGAGAGAAAACAAGAAGAGTTCAAGCAAGGCCAATCAACCATGAATAAAAAGAAGAAAGAAAAAAAAAAGATTTCAGTTCTAAAATCTTAATATTTCTGCTGCAATATTTTGAGTTTTCTACAAATTTCCAATTGCTTTATGTGGTAAAATGTTTTAACTTTGTTTCTTTACCAATTTAATATCATTTAGAGCAAGTTCATGAGCATATTTTTCAAATTTGTTCAGCAAGTTTTACCATCCTTTCAAGAAATTTTAGTTTATAGTTCAAGATAAGTTCTAAATTTTCAGTTTTTAGTTCAAGATTTGAAATGCTTTCACTAAGACTTACATATCAAGAAACAATGTTTTCAAAAGACTTTGAAAGAAAATCCATACATGCAAGTTTAAATTTCAAGAAATTTCATATTTCAGTTCAAATTAAGAATGATTTCAAGAGAATTTGAGAAAGGACCTAGACAAGTCCTTAAAATGCCAAAGTTTGGACCCAGTAAAGTCCTTAAACTGACCACGATTTTAGAACTAAAATTTGGACTTACATGTCCCTAAACTATAATAAGATTTCAGAACTAAGTTTGGACCAAACATGTCCTTAAACTGCAATAAAAATTTCAAACCCAAGTTTGGACCTAAGTATATCCTTAAACTACTAGAAATTTCACACATAAGCAATTTTATAAAGTCCAAAAAGCTTTAAAACTTGATGGAGATCAGTTTCTCCAAAGGTAAAAAATATGGAGAGCAGTCTTCTCCAAAATGATATGAAGATTGGAGAGAGTTTCTCCAAGACAACAGAAAAAAAGTTTTTGTTTTTGTTTTTGTTTTTGTTTTTGTTTTTTCATAGAAGAAGATCAAGAAGCTTTAAGGAGTTTCACTTAGGAATAGAGATGAGCAGTATAAACGTGTTGTATATTGACGACTGTCAGCTAGTACATATATACACGAGTAGAGATAAACATAGAATAACAATAGAGCCGTTAATAGAGTCCATACTCTATAATATCACTAATACCCCCCTATAAGTGAAAGGTTATCATGAGATTAACCGAAGCTTAGAAGTAATATGATGAAACAACGGTTTGGACAAAGGTTTTGTCATGACATCTGCCAGCTGATCCTTCGAATGAATGGAACCAACAGTCAGTTGCTTGTGTGCTACCTGTTCACGTACAAAATGAAAATCCACTTCGACATGTCTCGTTCTAGCTTGGAAGGCGGCATTAGAAGAAACAAAAACTGCTCCCATATTATTGCACCAGATGTGCAGAATGCTGGAAAGTGTAACACCAAGGTCAGACAATAACTTCACAAGCCAACGTAGTTCAACTGAAACATTGGCCATCGATTTGAACTCAAATTCGATAGACGAGCGAGCGACTGTGGTCTGTTTTTTTGAGTGCCACGAAATCATTTTTTGTCCTAAAAAAATCAAGAAGCCGCTGGTGGAACGACGATCATCTAATGACCCTGCCCAGTCTGTATCAGCAAAGGCAAGAAGCGTGGAAGTGTCAGATTTGGAAATAAGCAAACTGGTGATAATGGTGCCCTTTAAATAGCGAAGAAGATGCTTCATAACCTGCATATGCTTGTCCGTTGGAGCATGCATAAACTGTGTAAGTTTATTGACAGCAAATGTTAAGTCGGGTCTTGTGAAGGTGATATATTGCAAAGATCCACAGCATTGGCGAAACTTGGTAGCCTCTGATAGTGACAAAGGACTAGAATCCGCTTTGCGCAAACAAGCATCAACAACCATAGGTGTGAAAAGAGACTTACAAGACTGCATATTCATCATGTGAAGAAGGCCGGTGATGTAACATTGCTGAGATAACAAGATGCCTCGAGAATGAGACAAAACTTCTATGTCGAGAAAGTAGTTTAACTTTCCTAAATCACGAAGAGAAAAGGTTGTCGAGAGGTGATTAATGATGGATTGAACAAAAACAGGGGAGCTACCTGTGAGTACAAGATCATCCACATATATAAGAAGAAAACAAGTGTCATGACCATTAGAGAAAATGAACAAAGACGAATCGGCATGGGATCCCTTAAAACCAATAGACTATAGGAAGGTGCTGAGTTTTTGAAACCAAGCACGAGGTGCTTGTTTCAAACCATACAATGATTTTTGCAACTTACACACATAGTGAGGATATTTAGTATCCACAAAGCCCTAGGGTTGTGCCATATACACTGTTTCTTGAAGATCACCATAGAGGAAGGCATTACTAACATCGAGTTGCCTGAGAATCCAACCACGAGAGACTACAAGAGATAAGACAGTCCGAATTATTGTAGGTTTCACCACAGGACTAAATGTTTCATTATAATCTAACCCATGCTCTTGGGTGTAACCATTGGCAACCAAGCGAGCCTTATAGCGCTCAATACTTTCATCTGCATGTCTTTTAATTTTATATACCCATCGATTGCCAACTATATTAGCATGTAAGGGTGGTGGTACTAGGACCCAGGTGTTGGTGCGGTAGAGAGCCTGTAGTTCTTGATACATAGCATCATGCCACTGTTTATATTTAATTGCTTGTTTAAAGGTGTTAGGTTCAGTAGTGGGTGGTGTAGAAGGGGCCGAATTGATGGGTGTTTTTGTTGTTGGTGTAGTATGGGTAAGGTAAGCATAATGGCGAGTTTTGGCAAGGGTGGTAGGGTTACATGGGGACATGAAAGGATTGTGTCGGGTTGGGTTGTTGGTACGGATAATGGAAGATCAACAAAGAGATTAATCCCTTCGGGATTAAAAACTTGTTGAGGATTATGTTGGGTAGAAGAAGAAGATATTGAGGATGGAGAAGATAATGGTTGGTTAGGATTAGATGAGATAGAATTGGAAGAAAGAGAAAGAGATTTTGTTAAGGAAGAAGACATACCTGGCAAGGACTCCGTAGAAGGAGTGAATTGAGACATAGGTAGTGTAAGCTGCATCCAAGGAGTTGTTGGAGGAGTAGGATTCGATGATGTAGGTGTAGATGGTTTTGAAAAAGGAAATTGTAATTCATCAAATTGAACATGACGAGCCATATATATTTTTCCTTAATCCAAATCAAGACACCTATAGCCATGATGGTGAGCCGAATAGCCTAAAAAAATGCACTGCTTCGTTTGAAAAGAAAATTTGGTTTTATTATAAGGACAAAGAAGAGGGTAAATGGCGCATCCAAAAGTTCTTAAAAAAGAGTAATCCGGATCTTTTTGGTAAAGAACTTGAAAGGGAATTTTATTGGCTAGTGATTTTGTTAGCATTCGATTAATTAAAAAAATGGCAGTTTCAAATGCATAATGCCAGTATTTAAAAGGAGTATTAGAATGTCCTAACAAAGTTAAACCAATATCCACAATGTGGCGAATTTTCCTCTCAGCTGTGCCATTTTGTTCATGTGTGTGTGGGCAGGCTAACCTATGAAATACACCAGTTCTTTCAAAATGCTTAAACAATGGACGGTATTCACCACCTCAATCTGAGTTAAAGGATTTAATGGAACAATTATATTGTTTCTCAACAAGAGCCTGAAAATTATAAAAAACTTGAGGAACATCACTTTTATTTTTTATTGGATATAACCAAGTAAATAATGAAAAATCATCAATAAAAATAACAAAATATTAGTCTCCATTAGAGGAACAAATTGGAGCAGGGCCCCAGACGTCATAATGTATTAATTCTAAAGGAGAGGAACTGGATTTTGTAGAATAAGGTAATCAAAACTGAGCAAGAAGATAATGGACTATTGAGGCATTGGGATGGCCCATCCGTGCATGCCATGTTTCTAGGTTGGCAAGATAAGCCGCAATCTGAGGAGAATGTCTACGAATGGCAGGTTGCAGCCTATAGAGTCCCAATTCACTCGTTCCTTGGAGTAGTGTTTCCCTGGTATGGTTATCCTTAACAAAACATTGGTCAGGATGAAATTCAAAAAAACAACTATTATCAGTGCAAAGTTTATTGACAGATAATAATGGTTTAGTAATTTGAGGGACATGAAGAACATTTTTAAGAAGTAAAGATTTGGTAGGTGATGGGATAATGGTTGAACCAACATGAGCAATTTTTAAACAAGAACCATTACCAACAGTAACCTTATGCGTACCTTTGTATTCATCCATAATACTGAGAGATGCGAGGTCCGGAATAATATGATGGCTTGCTCTAGTGTCGGGATACCAGTCAGATGATGATGACTGTGCCTTGAGAAGAAGCTCGTAAGATACAAGCTGTCCATGGAGATCGTTAAAGGATGGAGGGTCAGTCCTTTATTGCAAAGCACCAATAGCAGCATTAAAATCTGCCCCTAATTGCCGATACACTATAGCATTAAATTCAGCCGGTGAAACTGATTGACCAGCTAAAGTGAGAGAATCAGCAATGTTCTTGGCTTGAAACATATATTGAGAGACAGATTTGTCTTCCTTTTTGAGATTATGAAGTTCAATAAATAATTGGGTACGCAGAGCATTATTAACAACCCTATATGCAGTTTCTAAGGCTTTCCAAACAGAGGAAGCTGAGTTTAACCCAATTAGATGAGGGTATACTTCTTCCGAGATGGAAGATAAAAGCCATGAGAATAATAGTTGATCTTTAGTAAACCATAGAAGAAAAGCTGGATTCGGTTCAAGCACTTGAGAAGTAGTGTTTTGGATTTCTTTTGGTGGTTGAGATTCGGAGCCATCAAGAATTCCATGGAGGTTATAAAAATTTAGAAGAGGTTGAAATTGAAGTTTCCATGGGATATAATTTTTAGAATTGAGTTTTATGGAGAAAGTTTGTTGAATATGAGTAAGAGCGGAAGTGGTTATGGAGGTGAGGGGAAATAAAGAAGGTATTTGGGTGGTTGAAGAGAGAGAGCTAGCAGACGATGAAGAAGAAGAGGAAGAGCTTAAATCATTGGCCATGGTGATATGCTCTGATACCAACTTAGGAATAGAGATGAGCAGTATAAACGTGTTGTATATTGAAGACTGTCAGCTAGTACATATACATACGAGTAGAGATAAACATAGAACAATAATACAGTTGTTAATAGAGTCCATACTCTATAATATCACTAATAGTTTCAAGATGAGCAAAAGTGCAAAGAATGAGAACATATTAGATTATACCAGTTTAAGAAATTAACTTACAAAGACTTTTTTTTTCAAGTTCAATTCCAATTTCAAGGAGGAGTATTGGAGCATGAAATTGTCATTGAAAAAATTAATTTCTTTTTACATAAATTAAGCATAGTGAATAGCATTTGGAGGGAGTAAATTTCTTTTAATTTTGTAAAAAAAAAAGTAAATATAATTATTAGTTTGAAGATATTTTGTGTTGAACTTGGAGCCAAAACTCTTGGCTGAAATCAGCCCTAGTCAAATTAGAATCCTCAAATTTAGGAAAATGTCCTGAAAAAGTGAACCAAATCTTTTTGTTTAGGTGGCTAGTTGCTCTTTGTGTTTGTATATATATAATCAGCAAGGCCAGCTTAATAGTTTAAACATCATAAGAGCAAATTAATTAACAATGCAGTAAAATTAAAATGAAAAAATTTTGAAATGAGTAAGTGATCACTAAAATCTTTAATAAAGAAAAAGACACCAAACTTTAAATTTGCAAAACATTTTGAATATAAGGACAAAAAAAAAAAACCCTTAAGACAAACATAAAAACAACCTTAATGTTTAGTTATAGAAGAATTCTTCTTTTATTTGTCTCTTAGCTAGAAATTCTCACTTTATTATCTGAATGAAGTGATCGTTATTTTCATCCTAAAATCTATTTGGCTTCTTCAGCGGCTTCTTCAATGACTTCTCCAACGGTTCATCCAATACCTCTAACGACTGCTCGAATGGCTCCAGCAGCTTCAGCCGCTTCCATGGTTTCTTTGGTCGCATCCTCGGCCACTTCTTCCAAGATTGCTCCATCCTGTAAATTATCAATCATTCGGGGCTGTTTAATTTTAGAAAAAATTTTCTGTTTTCCTTTTCCAGTTTTCTTTTTATTTTCTTCATTTTCTAGTTTTCTATTTTCCAAAGTAGAAAATAGAAAATTATGTTTATTTGCTAGTTTTTATTTTTCAGTTTTTTATATTTTTATAATTTTTATTTTTTAATGAAATGTAATATAATAAATCTTTAGCTTAAAAAAAATTCAATGATGCCCCTCTTGCAAGCACCCATGATCCTTCCTAATTTCTATCTTTTACTGAAAGTTTGCTATGATTTTTTTTTAATTACTTATAGTTACAAGGTCCCAAGCCCCAACAAATCTGAATTAAAACTGAATGAATCTTATAAGGCTGGATATCTATTTTTCATGTATAAAATTTTAATTTTTTTCACTTTTTATTATTATTTACTAAATTTAATTTAAAAAGGACACTTAACCTTAGTCAATCACTTACTTATGAACACTTGAACCACTAAACTACATAAAAATTGGTACATATGTTTTTGACTATTATTTTATATGGAATTTTGTCAATGAAAAGTGACTATCTCATATATAGACATTGCTGTAAAATTTTTTTGTCCATATGTATATAGTCGACCTTGCTGTAAACATATTTTTGAAGTCCATATGTATAGCATTATGAGAAATTATAATGCATATTTTCATTAACAACATCCCAAGCAATGACTTGTCCTTTGTATCTCGACACAACAGAGTTTAGCCTATTAATGGCATCTTGATTAAGATCTCTCGGCGAAAAGTGAATTGACCCATCCTTGCTGAAATTTAGGATCATCCCAAAGCACATTATGGCCACGAACTGCTATGTTGTGCTGCTTGGCAAATTGCATCATGGCATCAGGAACATAATAGTCTACTTTTCCACTGGTGTTTTCAGTGCTATACCACTTCATTTCATTCTCAAATACTATCACTGAAAATCTTGAGGATGTTATTGTTGATAGCTGTTGCGTTTTAAATACCCGCAAGTGCACGGTTGTGATTGCAGTGTAAAAGATTATCGTTCCCACAGGGATTGTTAATTGAGTACTAATATCTCTGCTTATTATCTTAGCTAGTAAACCGAATAAAAGTGATTTAGCAATAAAATATAAAACAAAACAATTGAAATTAATAAAATAAATTAATTAAAAGCTTAGAGTCTAGGTCTAGTTTCACTATTCCAATCCGATCATGAACACATTAACAAACAAAAGACATTGATATCAGTTAAGGGTAATTGTTCTAATTTACCTAAAGCCTCTCTCGAGTTCAATTAAGCATGC
>CATIWK010373678.1:0-13601 GCA_949634005.1 Mallotus japonicus
CTTTGATTGAAAGTTGCGCCAAGTTCAACACATCCATGTCTGTGGGAGATGATGTTGGAATGAACCTGCTTGCTAGTGTGGCTGCTGGAGAGATGTCAAAATCAAATATGGCTTCTCCAAATCATTCTCCTCAAAGAAATATGTCTGCTGTTGAGCACTCTTGTACGAGCAATGAAACTAGACTGAAGTCATCTCCAGGTGATAATATGCGAGATAAGAGACAGTCTGTTGATGGTGTTGATGATGAACATGAGAAGCAGGGTACTACCGCAGGTACTTCATTTCCAAAGGTCACAGAAGATAAAATCATTTCATGTTTGCAAGAGAAATCATCAGAGGTGTGCAATGGACGTTCAAATTTTTCAAATATGGATGTTCAGAAAATTGCAGAACCTGGTGTAGAAGTTATTGTGAAATCGGAAGAAACAGTACCAGCCACTTCAGTTGCCGTATCCCCTACTAGGGCAGCAGAGAGGTCATCAACTGGTACAGACATTGCAGCACGGGATATTAATACTGATATCAAATCAGATGGCACCTGTGATACAAAAGAAAAGTTAGACGGTTGTTTTCAAAGTGAAAATAAGGTTGATGTTGCAGGTCAAGGAGGTGGGAATGAACCTGTTGAAGGATCATTGCCTTGCCCATCAATGGATATAGATGGTGAGGACACGAAACATATGAATGAAGAGTTGAAGATTTCTTTTAAAGCAGAGCAAAAGGCACCTGCTATTATGCATTCTGATTTTGCAAAGGGAACTATTGGCAATGTGCTAAATGCTCCTGCTTCTGGTAAAGATAAGGTTTCTGAAAATGTTGGTGGTGAGGTGAAGGCTGAAAGGACTGATGAAAAAGATGGCAAGAGTCAGCCTACTGAAAAAGAAAGTATAGGAAATATTGTTGGTTCAACTGTTACTGATATTAAGGGTGAATCTGTGGAGGAGTGTCTAGAAAGTAATCACCCTAAAGAACAACACGGTGATGGACCATCTGTTCCCAAGGAATCAGTCATCTCTGCGCAAGATTCAGAGCTGGAAGTGAGGTCTAGAGTTTCAAAGTTGGCTGCCGGTGATGCTGATGAAGCTGAGGAAAGTACGTCCGATGCTGGATATGCGGCTTCATTATCTGCTGTGGGGGCGTCAGATATTGAAGCCAAAGTGGAATTTGACCTGAATGAAGGATTTAGTACAGATGATGGGAAATATGGGGAAACAAGCAACTCCAGAGTGCCTGAATGTTCTACTGGTATTCATTTGATTAGTCCTTTGCCATTATCTGTGTCTTCTTGTTCCAGTGGCTTACCTGCTTCAATTACAGTGACTTCTGCTGCTAAAGGGCCCTTTGTTCCTCTAGAGGACCTGCTCAGAAATAGGGGGGAACTTGGTTGGAAGGGGTCAGCAGCCACAAGTGCCTTCAGGCCTGCTGAACCAAGAAAGGTTTTGGAGACATCAGAAGGTACAACAGCTAATATCTCCCTACCTGATGCTGTTGGTGCTAATCCCAGTCGTCCACCGTTGGATTTTGACCTGAATGTTCCAGATGAAAGAATCCTTGATGATTTGATGTCTCGAGGTTCTGTTCAGGGTACAATTCCTGTAGCTGGTGTTTCTAATAATCTTAATCTGCAACATGACGAAACAGCGGTTTCTGCACCTGTCCGTGGCTGTGGCGGGCTTGATCTTGATTTGAATAGAGTGGAGGAGCCAAGTGATGTGGGTAATCACTTAACAAGTAATGGTCGTACAATAGATGCACATCTTCCAGGAGTCAAATCATCAGCAGGTGCTGTTCTTAATGGAGAGTCAACTGTTCGCAGGGATTTTGACCTGAATGATGGGCCCCTTGTGGATGAGGTAAATGCTGAGTTATCTACATTTGGTCAGCATACCAGGAATGCTACAACTTCCCAGCCATTAGTCTCTGGCCTTCGCTTAAACAGTGCAGAAATGGGGAACTTCTCTTCATGGTTTTCCCAAGTGAATTCCTATCCAGCTGTTGCTATTCAGTCTATCTTGCCTGAGAGAGGAGAGCAGCCTTTTCCAATGGTCACCCCTGGTGTGCCTCAACGAATTTTGGCTCCTACTGGTAGCACGCCATTTAATCCTGATGTCTATAGGGGGCCAGTGTTGTCATCTGCGCCTGCAGTACCATTTCCAGCTTCACCATTTCAATATCCTGTCTTTCCATTTGGAACCACCTTTCCTCTACCATCGACCACTTTTTCCGGTGCTTCATCAACATATGTAGATTCATCATCCACTGGGAGACTTTGCTTTCCTGCAGTGCATTCTCAAGTGTTAGCACCTGCTAGTGCAGTTCCGTCCCATTATACGAGGCCTTTTGTTGTTAGCCTTCCAGACAATAGCGGTAATGGTGGCTCTGAAAGTAGTAGAAAATGGGGAAGGCAGGGTCTAGATCTCAATGCAGGGCCTCTAGGCCCAGACATGGACGGGAGAGATGAGACGTCGTCTCTTACATCAAGGCAATTATCTGTTGCCAATCCACAGGCCATTGCAGAGGAGCAGTCAAGGATATATCAAGTGGCAAGTGGTGGCATATTGAAGAGAAAGGAGCCAGAAGGTGGGTGGGAAGGATACAAGCAATCATCATGGCAATAGGGATGCTTAATGGTGCAAACTAATAATCCATGAAGCCCCGTAAGTTTTTATTATGCTTTTCACTGGTGTGTTTCTCCATTTGTTTTTGATTTTTGATTTCTGTGCTATATCATTTTATACTGTCCATCCATCTGTGCCTCCATTTGTTGGAAGTTTGCATTTTTCTAGTGCAGTTGTTGTCCGCATATTTTCTCGATTTTAATTGATTTTTTTTTTCTTTGCAGTATCAGTTCTCTGGGATTCACACCGGCCAACTTTCAGAGGTCGTCATATAACTCATGCTCTCCAAGGATGGGTAGTGAGTGAGTTATTTGATGTTATTCAGTCTTTAGCCCCATCCTTTTGGTGTACGAATTGTATCCTAAAGGAATCTGTTTGGGGTCTGCAAGCTGGTATTTCCTTGAATTTGTGCTGGGTGGCTGCTGCTCACTTTCTCCGTTGTAGATATCTTAACTGTTGGAAAGCAGCATGCAGTCTGTTTCCCAGACATTCAGAATTAGTGCCAAACCCGTGGTTCAGTGCATCAAAGAATTTATACTGTTGGTTCCAAAACCATCCCTCCTTTTCTGACCTTTCTGAGAAATGAGGATGGGTTAGTAATGAACTGCTTTAAACAGGAGCCTTTCTGTATGTGCTTTGATGTTAATTTATTTTCTTTTTCCCATCTTTCTTTAATCACATAAAATAGCAATCAATTGGACATCATGTAGGATGATTCAAATTTTTGGCTGTCAACTTGATGTCCTTGGTTATTTGAAAGGTACAAAAGAAATGTCCTGTAGGTATATTCTCCTCTGAAAGTGAGTAAAATATATAATTGATGTAGGTTGAGGTTTTTCTTTTTTTTTTCAATGGTTTGAACATGTCTGCTTAGGAATTACCCAGCCTTTTTGTAGGCATTCGCCTATTGCTATAAACTTTGGAACTGTTGTTTATTCTTCTAGTGCCTGAGGCCAAATTTGTGGTTTTTCATGTATAATATATTTGTTTCTGTGTACGGTTGGAGCAGAGCAAAGAGCTCTTTGCCCTGGGAACTGTAGCTTCCAGGCTTGTCTGCATTTGGCAATGACATGATTATAACTGCATTTTATCTTCAGCTTAGTTATTAAGTATTTAATTTTACAATTTTGATCCTACTCAGACTCTGGTATTTGCAGACTAATGTTGTTGATGCATGCACCATTGGTACAGATTTGATGGAATAGACTTAAGCATGATATAATGCGTAAGGAGAAAAACAAATAAAAGTTCTTAAAATCTCAAGTCAGATTTGTAAATGATTGAAAGTACACAAAATCCATAAAATCATATTTAAGACGTGCTAGTAGAATCATGGCTCTTGGGGAATTCTGTTCTAGCAAGTGGCTGGGTAAGATCCTAAACTCTAGTTTGATTGCCGATTCAGTGTTGGCAAAAAAATCATGGTTACTTTTCTTTCTCTTTAATCTAAACACTTCCCCGCATTGATTTCTTGGTTTGGATTGTTGTACCAATTGTTCTGTCTGCGCAAATGGCTTTCTAGCTATTTAGGTATGGAATTAATGGTAAGGCTTGCGACAAGCTGTTTGTGGTGTTTGTGCTCATCTTCCAAATTGTATGGATGGATGGGCTGCTTACATTATATCAGGGCACTTATTTAGTTGTCATACTGTATATGTCTTGGATAGCTTGTACCGTTGATTGAATGATATGATCTATGTATGTGTGTTAATGTATATGTTCATATAATTGAAATCAATCGGTTGACATGTCTTTTGCTCTAAAAGTTACCCAACTAGTTCTCTTCCCCGACCATTTTGATCGGATTTTCTTCTCCCTTGACCAATCATGGTGTTAAGAAAGAACCAGGGGATATCTGACCTTTGTAACCAAAAGAATCGGCAAACGGGCATAAGAGCTGCCGAACAGAAAATTCATTAAATCCCACAACCAGAAAACAGGATGAGGGCCTCCGACGTTAGACAAAATAAGTTATGAACAGGAGAAATTTTATAATGATTTTTTTTTTTTGGTCATGGGGGGGGGGGAATTTGAACCCCCACCTCTAAAGGGTGCCAGTCCCGTGGCTGGATGGTTTAGACGGGCTGGCTGATTGTGACTTTGATAACTTGTAAGGTCAAACCAACAATATCAAGTTATGAACAGGAGAAATTTTATAATGATTGTGACTTTGATAACTTGTAAGGTCAAACCAATAATATTAAGTTATCTAAGGATTTATTCATGTACTATTAAATTTTAATTTTTATTACTTTAATTGAATACTAAATTTTCAATTGAACTATTCTCTTATATGAACAGACCATGTGCAGTGAGAAAGAATTTGTAAAATTGGTGTCAAGCTTAAAAAATCAATACGTACATGTAGGCTAGTATACAATGATAAATTAAAAAAACTTCTTAACTTTTCCAACTGTTAGCAGAACATAAAATTAGAAACTGTGAACTGAAGAAGCTGTACTGTAATTAAAAGAAGAAAAAAACATTGCGTCCATAAATCAAATCAAACCCATAGGAGCCAGACAGCTTAAAGATCCTTCAGCAGTATATTAGCACAGTCAAATATGCAAATGAGAATTGTCTGTTGTCGAGTATGTACTTCATCTTAGACACACGAGCCTCCTTCCACAGAATACATTTCTGCAAATTAAAAGCACGGAAAGAGGGGATCAGATAATGTCCTTATGATATATCACAGTGCAAGTGATGGTCAATTTGCTCAATTGATGTGCATGCCCTTATTGCAGGGTATAAAAGATAGAAACTGGGTGCAGTGGATCTAAACAACATGATGATGAACGGATCTTCCTAAAGATCCTGCAAGCACAAAACGAATTACAGCTGAAGGGACGAACTACATTATTACCACAATTCCAGGAGAGCTTTTACAAACTACATTAGGGCAAGGAAGAACATTTTGGCATTTGAATGTACCAGTGGAGTTGTCCTATTAGTTGCTTAGTCCTGATACCCCTATGCTATTTCACATGGAAAAATCACAGACTAGTCAAACCAGATCACTGAGTGATATCTTGGGAGTCGTCCAGTGAGAACTGCTTCTTTAGTCTATAGGAAGTCCAGGTTACACTAATTTACCAGGTTTTTGTCGCCTAAAATATATAATCCACAACCCAATGTATATAATCCACAAAGAGTAATTTAAAGAACTCAAAAAAAACTGAAGTTGCTGGTTGTTGTGGTTCCTTTGCAGTTGATTAGCTACTTTGTATCAAAGTATGTGAATTGGCAAAGCTAGCAGTTCAGTTTGAAAAATGTCACGTGGCCATTTTCACCTAGGAAGTATGGAGTTCAGACAGACCTCCAGAATATAAAGTTCCTACAAATGCTAATAGTCTCCTGACACTCAAAGCCCGAAGATGCTATGCCGTGAACTATATAGTTTGCAGTTTTGCACTACTAACAACAATTTGAACAACTAGTTGCCTCATCTCATTACTTGTTAGGTCAGTTTATTTATCTATACATACAGCAGAAAAATATCCATGCAGTCTCATCCTAATATTTCAAGAATGGGCATATATCCATGCTTGTCATCGTCAAGCCTAATCCCACAACCAAATCTATGTTATTTGGTTATCACACACAATTTGATCATTCTTGGAAATCATGTGACCTTCAAAATATTTGGGAAATAATGTCAATGCCACTCTAATGCCATCTCAAAGCACTCATTTCAACAACTGTATTGCATGACAAACCAATTAATTTTCAGTGCGAACTCTGTAATCAACTGTTTTAAAAGGTACTTTTCCATCTAATTATGTCCTCTCATGTCCTGGTATATAAATGGTTGCTTGCACATTCTTAAAAGACATTGTGTTGACCTACTCCTCTTAATAAAGACATCTACCTTACAAATATGGCCTGGCAAGTTTAAAGACATATGCCTTTGCTGCTACAACTGGATGGTAGGTGTATAATCCTCCTCTTGATCTCTTTGGCCCACCTGGTCTCTGAAAAGACCAAGGGCATCCCTGGTACATCAGATTCCACATGTAGCAGAGGGTTGTATCTCTACCACTTACACAGAGGCACTGTTACCACAACCAACTCAAAACATACAACTTGCCAATTGCAAAGGAGCAAACTTACTGTTGTCCTAAGGTTTTCCATCAGCTAATTCCTTCAGAGCACAAATGTACTCCATACAACTGAACTAAATTGAGCCGCCCTCAAATACAATATAGTACTGGATCAATTTTTAAGATCCCTTACCTCCGTTTTCCTTGGTTTATGGGGAATTTTAATCTAAATTCTCCTAAACTACATTGTAGTACAAAAACCTAAAATGTCCACTCACCTTGGATTAGTTCTAGAATCACCAGTGATCATAAAAGGGACAGAAGCGAACAATATAATTTCTCAAGGAAACATACAAGGAAAAATATTTAAGACCAGAACACTTGGCAAAGTGAAACATAAGATGATAAGAATACTTCATATTTATAATGCCAGAAAACTTGACATGCAAAAGAAACAAAGTTACTGACAATAGGCATCCTCGACTTGGCTTTTTCTTCTTCTCCTTTTGTTTTGGTGCTGGTTTGATCACTACCTTGATTGCAGCATCAAAGACAGCTTTCACATTCTGCAATAGTGTATGAATCAAAACACAGTGACAGAAGCCATATAGAAAATATTCTATGTCAGGACAGACCTAAACAAAAATATGATTCAGTAATAAGCGACGAAACCCACATAAGAAAAAGCACACACACAATGTGCTTGTGAGGATTGCTATAACATCAGGCTAAATAACAGAAAACCTCTGGATAAGATTCTCATAAAGGAACAAAACTTTTAGCAAGCACTAGGGAGGGAAACTGAGATCCAGATGACTAGAAGTGTTTTGAGCAGTCTAAATTACAAAACCACAAATTAAGACTAGGTCCCCAGAGAGGAATATACCCATATTTAACATCACTTTGTAGAGATTTCATTTACCATGAGTACAAATTGCTTAACATATCGACTTTGATCATATTTTCACATACCTGTTGAGTTTTTGAGCTGCATTCAACATAATATGCTGCACCAATCTGTTTACGAAGTTCCTCTCCCTGATTATAGAAGAACTTCTTTGTTGAGAACAGTAATTACATGGATAACAGAAGAAAATCCCCAAGCAACTATTATATAGAAACTGCACCTGTGCAGTAGTTACAGGTACCAATCCAGGATGATCAGCCAAATAATGCTTATCCTCACGAAGATCTGCAAGTCAATTTTGAACCAGGCATTAGATCTAAAAATCCAAAATACTTCACATGACTAGCTTACTACATCTATGAAGATCTCAAATTAGGGCTCTGCAACTGAAACCATTTGACATAGATCTACACTGTCATAGTATGCAATTCACTCAAATATCACTTTCAAAGGGCAGCAAAAATTGCTCAGTTCTTGTACATTAGTCTTAGTATATTCATTTAAGAAGCATAACAGGCACAGTAATTTCATCTTACAAAAAAGAGGTAAAGTTTTATTTGGTTAGGACACTTGGAGAAATGGGCTTCCTGAGCACTAAAGAATTATACAATTAGCAACATGGGATGCATAAAGCAAACCATGACCTAAGTAACCTGTAAACTTAAGGAACAGATTAGGGAACAATAGAGGCAGAGTTTTCATTTTAGATCTCCCAATTCATTGGACAACTATTCAGCTCAAAAAAATTAAACTTAATAATAAAAAAAAAAAACAAGAGGAGGAAAAAATTTTGAAAGATTCTGTCAAAACTTAATTTCCAAAACCCAAGTAAATCAATAGCTTTCAAAAGAATGAAACATGGAGTAGCACGTTGCTTAGTTGCATAATTCTCATATCCAGTAACAGGACAAATATAGAGACATACTCTAAAATATCTTCCCAAAAAAAATCTGACGGCGACCACTAAATTATTTCCCAAGCACCCTAGAGACATAATGATAGTGCTGGCTGATAATAATGGTCATCATTAGTCAGTCAAAAGAAGACTAACTTCTCACTTGCAGACACTTGCAGAATCTGATCAGATGTTTCAACAACAATAACTCTTAGAGATGCAATATCGAATTGCAACACCAAAAATTGTTGTATCTTTATGCAATCTTCACTGTTTTCATTGAGGTTTTGTTGGTCATGATGTAATCAAATGGAAAGATGAACCATTCCCTTGTTACATAATAAGAGATCTGAATGAGAAGCAGATCTTAGCTGGTGTAACCTTAGATGTTTGTGTGTAGTAAAAGCAGATGAGAATAATAAACAGAATATCTATCTATATTGTAGGGAAAAGCACTGACTGGAGAAAAATTAATAACGAGGGCTGGAAGAACTTACCTAATTTTGTTCCAACCAGTACCAAGGGAACTCCTGGAGCATAATGCTGAAGCTCAGGAACCCACTGAACAAGCAATTATGTGTAGTGAGGAAAATCCAACAAACCAGAACCATAAGAAAATCAACATTAGATAAAATGTGCACACCTTTTTAAGAACATTCTCGTAGCTCGCCCTACTAACCAGGGAGAAAGCCAACACAAAGACATCAGCCCCTCTGTAGCTCAAGGGCCTTAATCTATTATAATCTTCTTGTCCTACGAAAGTCATTGGAAACATATGTATCAAAAAAGATTGCCTAATCTTAGCCAAGACTTTTTTAGCAGCCGAAATTTATTATAAATTCTTATGCTCGTCTCAGGAAAAGAATTCTACAATGAACAAGACAGATGGAAAGTAAACTATACCAGCTGTGTCCCAGAGACCTAAGTTGACAGTGGTTCCTTCAACTACCACGTTTGCACTGAAGTTGTCAAACACAGTGGGTATATAATCCTGATGAACACAAATGAAAAACAAAAACAAGGAACATCATAATCGAGAAGAAAGTCAATGAAGTGATAACACCACTTATCACTTGATTTATTTGCGTGAAACAGCAAAACAACAGCAACAACATTTAGGTAAAGATCAGAAAAATCAAGCCCAAAATGGATACGAAGCGAAACCCAGATGATCATCTAAAATTGGAAACCCAAAAACACAAACTTTATCAGGAGATAGACAAAACCCAGAAGCTAAAAGATAGATAGAAACTTAAAAAGAGAAAATTTAGTTCTCAAGAAAACATGAGAGCCGCTCAAAAGCAGCAAAACCCAGACGCAAGAAACAATAAACCACACGAGAGAACACCAAAACAAGAAGGGAAAAAAAAACCTTTAACAAACCAGAACTAAAGGTTGGTCAATTCATAGAAACCTCAGAAAAGAAAAAAAAAAAAACATACAGTAGGAAACTTGTTACTAGTGTAGCAAATAAGCATGCAGGTCTTGCCTACAGCACCATCTCCTACTGTAACACACTTGATAAACCTTGAAGCACTTGAAGCCATTGAAGACAGAAGCAAACCAGAACCAAAAAACAAAAAGAAAACTCTTTTACAAAGACCAAAATACAAAATAACAAAAGGGTTGGGTGGCTTTGGTTTGGTTTAATTTGTTGGAGGACAAATTTATTATGGCTGTTTAGAGGTGGTGGTGGATCACATGATTCTTACTCATTCACTTATCACTGTGTGTATGTATACATATATCTATGATCTATCCAAAAACTTTATCTCTTTTTGCTTTTGGGTGTTACAGATTTTGATTTGTTTCCAATTTGAAGGCTCCTCTGTTATAGAGATTAGAGAGCTTTTGTGCATTTAGAGAGCTTTTATGGGGTAATTAGCAATCACAGTACTGAAGAGTAGTTTCTATATCTGCAGTATACCACTGGCTGTAGTGTGTATATGCTGAAGACTTTTGAGGCAAAAGAGTTTTGTTTTCTACCGCCTTTCACACGGCGCATGAAGCGCGTGTCTCTTGTTGAGTATTAATTGATATTTAATTATTATACTTAATCTTTTATTTTATTTTTTTTGTTGAGCTGTTAATTATGCTTAGACAATTAGACATGCCTATTGATAGCTACCAATGATTATAGATAATTTTCCTTTTTTCAAAAAAAAAAAAAATATGGCTCTTAGCTTTTTTTATAAAATTTGTTTCAAAAAAATTACTTGAAATTATCTGAAATTACTACTATAGCTCAAATGTAACTACCAACTTTCCTTTTATTAATTACAAATAGAATGATGATTGTTGTTAAAAAAAAAAAAAAAAGAATGATAATTAAATTCATTTCTATATATTTCTTAAACTTCCATATCTCTTATGGTGAAAAATATAAATGAGCCAATGAAATACAGGTCTAATGATTATTTCACAATAAAAACACTATAAGACGCATATTATAAAGCGTATAGTTTAAATTTTGTTGTCTATAAATAAAATTGGATGTATTACTTATTAAAGTTCACTTTTTTATTTTTTTTATATATAGAAGTGCATATAAAATTAGCAAAAAAGAAAAATAAGCCAGCTAGAAGGTGATTTATAATTGGTTAACATTTTTTGATAAGATGATGCAAAATTTTGGATTTATTTCCCTATTATGTTTAATTTAAAAAAATATGGCAAAATTAGTGATTTTTTTTTGGAGTGGGATAATGATTCTTGGAGTGCATAGCTATCTCCAAAACCAGTAATTTTTTTTGTTTTGTTTTGTGTTTCTAATAATCATGTTGTGCTACAAAAATATAAGAAATATTTTTACATCTTAAATTTACCTTATGATACAACTTGAGTCAAAATCAATAGATAAAGGTTTCCAACCTAACTACCCTAAAATAAACTACAACCCAATAGATAATATTTCCTTCTTATTTGGACTCTATAATTTGTTCATCACCCTTATCTTTTTCTTTTTTTGAAGATTATGATATAAATTATTTTTTTTCTTTTTCATTTTCAAGTAGTTGGATGAAAGTATGGATGGAAAATCAAAACATATTAATCTCTTATTTTTGCTATATCTTTCTTGGGAAGTTTAATTAGCTAGTAAGTGCTCATGGTATAAATATTTTACTTTGAAAATTGATAAAGACATGTAACTCCAAGATGGAGACATCATATATGAAACATAAAAATCAGCAAAAAATTGAATTTTCAACAATGTCTATTCAAGAAAAAATTGAATAATTTTTATAAAGTAAGATCCCAATAGAATTTGTTATGAATAAACCCAACACTTGAGGTGTGGGGAAATTAATGTCCATTGCAATCAAAAAGACCACAACCCAAAATCCATTGAAATGGTATCATATACCATATGATTGGGACCTCTAGGCTACAAGTCCTTGCCAAAATGTGACTAATGTAAATAGCTATTTCACCATAGGATTGGCCCTAACATTATTCATTTTATTCAGCTTGAGATACCATACTTTTTGGCTGTTTGCTGATTGAGAAATTAAATAATGCATTCCTATAATGACCATAGGCTAATCTTTAATGTACCATATTGTATCTAGGCTAATCATTGTTCTACCAAAAAAGAAAAGGAAAATTTGTTCAAAAAAAAAAAAGAAAAAGAAAATGAAAATAATCTTCTGAATATATCTTATAGTTAGTTTTATTTTATTTATTTTATACATGAAGAAATTAAAATGGTGAAAGAGTTTTATTTCTCTTATTAGACCTAATTAATTTAAATTTCAAAATAAATAAAATTTATATGGCTACAGAATATCGAAAATAATAAATATTTAACTAAATTAAAGAGAAATGTAATACTTTACGACATATATTTAGCAATATATTGCATAAAATAAATAAAATTTATAATCATCATCAATCAAGACTAAATTTTTCTTTGAAAAAATAATTTTTATTTTGACATTTACCTTGATTTATATATACATAGATACAAGAAAGTATCTTCTCTTGTTAACCAAATTTTCCTCATGGATACAACATATATATCACTATCATCCATGTGGTGGTTGTGTTTTTTTTTTGACCTTTTTCTTAAAAAAAGAAGGAAAATAAAGAAAAAGGCTAGCTGGGGCATGAATTATTTGGGAGAAAGTTGGCAAGAGAAAAGGCAGATTCTAATAAAGCAACAAAATGGTGAGGTAAATGGAATTATTATTTGATTTTCAAAAAAAAAAAAAAAGAATTATTATTTGCAGAATCCAAAAGGGTCGGTTCCAAGAATAAGTAAAGATTAAGTAAACATAGTTAGCTAGCCCACAACAATAAAAAAAAATAAAATTACAACTACAAAATGATTAATGCACTTATTTTATTAATGGTTAATAAAGCATAGATCAATTAATTTAAGTTGAAACTCTCATGACTTTAAGATTATCAGATCAAATTTCATAATATCAATAAGGTTTTTTTTCGATTATTATAGTTAAGGAATCGAAGAGGATTTATATTGCGGTATGGTATACCGATCTATATTAATATAAATTTTTTCTTCCTAACATAACATATCCTGATTTTATAGGTAGGGATACTAGCTAAAAGAATATTTAATTAATATATTTATTTATTGTGGGGCTGCAATTAGTACATTCTTTATCAAAGAGCAATTTTTTTTTTTATATTTTGTGAGTGAAAAAGTAGCTAAACAATAAATTTTTTAAAAATATATTTTAAAGTAAAAAATTCAAATTTTATTATTATCGGTTTAAAAAGAAAGAACTGACCTATCATGCAACCCATTTCATTTGTTTACCCAAAAAAGAGGGGTATTTGTCCGCAGTCTTGCTTTGGTTGTCACATACATAGGGGTGTTCATCGGGCGGGTCGGGTCAGTTTAGGGGTGGGAACTGAAAAACCGAGCGGGTTCGGTATGTGGTAAATTGGCACCGACCTGCTACTGATTTATATTAAAAACCGACGGTTCGGGTTAGGTGCGGGTTCGGGTTCTAATCGGGTATTCCGATCGGGCTTCGGATTTGGGCTTTAGGCTTGAAATTGTTGAGCCCAAACAATTATACATAAGACTACAATTATATATTAAGGGTCGAAACCCACAAAAATATTACAAACTGGTCCAAAAACTATGTATAAGAGCCCAATTTACATTT
>CATIWK010373734.1:0-50000 GCA_949634005.1 Mallotus japonicus
GCCGACATTCTCGCTTCCGCTTCGTCCACCCCTGCTCGCGCGGGTGCTTCCCTCTAAGGCGGAACGCTCCCCTACCGATGCATTTTTACATCCCACAGCTTCGGCAGATCGCTTAGCCCCGTTCATCTTCGGCGCAAGAGCAGCTGCGGCTAGGAATGATAAGGGCGGTGGATTAGCTCGGGTAGTCTCAGTAGCGGAGAATATTCCCATGATATGTGGTTTCATCAGGCGGGACTCCTACATTAGCGAAGAGAGCTCTCACAGGCCTTGGAGGACCGAACCCATACGCAGAGGAAGATCTATGACTTGCCCTGGTTCTCTTTGAAAAATCCGAAAAAAAAAGTAGCTTCAATTGCCAGGCAATCTGTTCAAAAAGATTCCCCGGAGGCGGCCTTGGTTAAGGACCTGAATTTGATGATATGATAGGATCGCTCGGGGCCCCCCAAACACAGCTGCACTAACGGACCGATCTTTCTTTAGTCCGGGTCGAGCTGGAAGGCCAGGTCGTCCTACCTTCCGTACCCCCAAAAGCTTCGCAACCGATGCTCAAACGCGCTCTAGTGACCAGAAAAGGGAAAGTTTTTAAGCATTTGGTGAGACCACATCTGTAATGGTTGTTCTTTCCGTTGATCTCTTTGAGGAATCCGAAAAAAAAGATGGTATGGGCTTAGTTAGCGCAAAGAGAGCTATTTTTAACCATGAATCGAGGAAATCTGATAGAAGGGAAAAGTAAAATGCAGCCGTTCGTGCTTTGCTGACTGAGATCATACTTTGGCTAAGATTTCCCGTTACGGGAAAGTTTAACTTCGGGTAACCGATCCGTTGTGTTGTCTGTCAGGACGATGACCTTTCCTAGAAGGAAGATTGGGCAGCGCCCGTTGTACTCTTTCCCATTTATTTTTACTAGTCATTTTCTCCTGGAACTAGCACACCATGGGTCGGGCTCTCGATTAGCATAGATGGGCGATGTGGGTAGGGTAGAAGAGAACCGGGCAGCACCTCATAGCTATGCCTGCTACTATGGAAGTGGGAATCCTCCTTCTCAAGGGAGGTCACAATGGCGAACCATTCGGGGAAGGATTCCTCTATGAACGGGATGAGAGATCCAGCATAACTACTCACGAAAGCTTCAATCATCTTTGCAGACTTGCGCCAGTTGTCCTTTAACAATCCTTAATAGTAGATCAAATTCCAGCATCATGTAGAACTAAGATCCCAAGTACTGACTACCGGAGAAAACCTCTTTCCCAAAGAGACACCATAGGGAGGAAGGGAAACCCATTGAGAGAGAATCTATCAGTTACTTAGCGTGACACAGCTACCTACGCCGACATGTGTATGTGTACAGGAATGGGTGCGGGAGCTACCCCCTGGTGCTTTGCCGGAAGCCCTTCATCAATCTCAATATATGGAAATTCTACGCGCAAAGGCTTCGGTCCAATGTCCGAACATCAAAACACTTCTGGATATCTGGCCGGATTGTTCCCTACCGAGAAAGGGGACACCCGGCCGCTTCGGATGAGTTCTTTTTTTTGTGCTTTTCGCCAGTGAGAGATCTGTTTCGATGGCCTCCGATCACTGTCAAAGCCGGTTTCCCGAACCCTTTTTTCAAAAAAGATCCTTAGTCGAAGATCTGGCATTTTCTATTTAAATTCAAAGTCCGCTTTCGATAAAGCCTCCGATTGACTCGTTCAAGTGGTAGTCATAGGAGACCCTGGTCATACACCATAAAATAGATAGAGAGAATATCCCGGCGAACCGTAGTCAGGATGAGCCCACCTATCCCGAGAAGGGGACCTTTCTTAGCTTTCATTCTTGCTTTCAAGCTCATTTGGTTCTTTTTAGTATATCACCAAAGTAGATCTACCTAAGCGGGAATTGCCCCTACGAGTATGGTTTTTCTAGCGCGAACTTGATGTACTCATCAATGACATGAAATCTTGGGACTGATCCTTTCGGGGTTGGTATGGCAGGCGTCGACTCAACGGCCTATGCTGATGAGATCAAGAAGAGAGCATGTTCCGCACTCACGTAGCTTAGAAGAGGTGCTGGTTCTCTTCCTCCCAATTCGAGGTGAGCTTCAGCTCAGTTTTTAAAGCGTAGAACAAGCCTAAGCCTTTCTGATCCCAAGTACACCCGGCCAAAAAGAGTCGGAAGGCCCCATTTCCCTACCAAGATCTGGCCATAGTTTTCAAGTTTTCACGCTCTTCCGAAAAGAGGAGATTTTGGTCTTGACTTCAGACCCACTAAACGGAGTTTTTGAGTATACTAAGGATTACCCATATCGAGAAAGGGCCCGTGCTGGTACCGTACCATTGAAGAGTTCAATCCCGCCCCTGATCATGCCTCGAAAAAGGCAATTCACGAAGAAAGGTCCCACTCAGACATTCAGACACACACAAACACAAAGATGACAACCGAGGCACGTTGCTAAGGATGGGCTCCTGCTTTGAATATAGAATAGATGAGCGTAACACATGCCATGATCAGACTAGAAAAGAGAATGAATCGAGAACGACAGCAATAGCTGAAATTTTCACTTTATGGAATTGTTTTGCTTTCTATGGATTCCCCAGAGGGGGAGAGACCCCAGTCAGCGACACAGAAATGGTTGAATCAGAGTTCTTGAGATTGGATTGGTGCCATGTATGTCTTTCCCTTCTGGCTCTCACCGGTAGACCACCCCGCCCTATCACATGCCAATGAAAAAGAACCTAAACCTAAACCAAGGTGCTTTCTCGGGCTAACCTTCTTTCTATTTGTTGGTGGGACATTTCCTTGTCAGGAAATGCCTTGCCCCTTTGTCTTTGTCATCAGCGAAGGTAGCTCTCTAAAAAGTACTCTTTTTATGCTTCAGCTTGAGAATGAGAATCGATGGAATCATTTCTTCCGAATAGGTCGGGTTCGGTACCATCTTTTGCCAAGGACTTGTTCCCTAAAGAAGGAGGGGGAAACAGCCATTATTGCCGACCCCACCTGCCGCCCTCTACCGCCTTTGTTTTGTCCCAGCGCTGGCTTGGCTTCAAAGTGGAAAGTAGGGCAAGCAAGAAAACTCCAAGCTAACGCGCAACGGCTTTCGCGCGTTGCGCCGTTGCTTGTTCCCTTGGCCACATCCGAGAATAGAGAGAAAATGGGATAAGACTAAGGGAAGAAAATCTTGTAATAACCTTTTTTTCCGAAATTCATCAACTCAGGAAATGCCGCTGGACTGGACCGGGTAGCGCATCCAATCGAAGGGAGAAGGGGTAGACTGCCCGTGGCTAAGCAGGCTCCTCCCAGGCAATTCCCCACCGATTCAGGAAAGGACATTGACACGGCTCAAATATCGAAAGCATTTGAAGGAAGATTGACCCCGAATGGGGACCTTTCGCCCCCTCTTTCTCCCGAGTGCTTTCACACTCTGGGATGGGAGGCCCTTCCACTTGACCAGCTTTTTCGGGTAAGCTACATCTCCTTCCTTCTGCTTTTCTGTCATCTCTTGTGCTTTCTACCGCAACGTTTTGTGGTTCACAACGGTCTGTTTGCTAGGTTTTGGACGAGGGCTAAGGTCGAGTCATCCGGCCTCCCCTCTACTTGTACTTGTCATGTCTTAACCACTCATATGAGGCGCCCCTCGCAAGATACCGCAGTTCGGTCTCTGATACGATTCTCACAATTGACCTGCCCATTAGCAACGTATGCTCAGTGATTATTGTATACGCAATAAGATAAGTCAAGTGCGCTAAAAGAGACCTCGTAGCTCGCAAAGTTAAGTCGATCGGGCATTCCTATGGTTGATAAGGTCCTCCCATTGACCCCACATCTGATTCGAGGGATTCGGGATAAAGAGGTGCTGTGGCCCCGTTGATGAACTTCCACATTCAACGACGAAGTGATATCCATCTTTATCCGAATGAAGAAACGAACCTACCAGTTCATCAACCTTTCTATCTTCACCTCTTTAAAATCTCAAATAATCCTTCGGATTTCCAGTAAATAGCCACACTCTTCAAACCCTTAACCCTAAATAGATTCCCATTACCAATCTTCGATTCAACCCATGGCGGGCTCATCCAATACTCCAGTTAAATCCCTCTACGTCGACGATTGCCGCACAATCCAAGCTTTGGCAAACCAAGCCAATACCGTGAATCACAAACTCCAACAAGCATATATGCCCAACGCTGTATCATTGAGAAATCCTGAACCAGATGATCATCTATTCAAGCCGGGGCCATCCTTCAATCCGGAGACCGTAGGCTTAATCGAAGAACTCAGTGAGGTTTATATATTTTATATATAGCCTTCGTATTTTTTTGAAAGAGTGGAGATCGGATTTTTTTTCCAATCTCCTTTATGACTCATGGTTTTGTGCCAAGTATCATAGGGGACCCGGATTCGAATACTCTTCTTTCTTTTGAGATCTTATCACAGTTTTTTTGGCTAATGGCCTCTTGCCACGTGGAAAGTAGGTCTCTCGAGCCTTTCTTAAAGGATAAGTACTAAGAGGTATTGTTCAAACGCACTTCTAAAATGGGGCTTCAGGGCTTTGTTAGAAGCGAACCGCAGGCTTGTCAATTTTTAGGTAATACCCACTGCAGCATTTTCAATGCCAACACTCTTCCATAACTTTATGAGATCCACTGATAACAAAGCCCATAAAGCCTGAATAAACCCTAAAGAAAAAACCATCGTATTTTTCTTTATTATTTTATTATTCTATTAGTAAGATCTCTTCTAGATTGAACACCGTTTTTTCAATCTCTTCTTTAGAAAAAAAAAGGGGCTGAACATTTGTCTCTTATTTCCAAAGAACAAGCACGAAAAAGTCACCCGTCTAGGGCGCCAAAAAATTTATATAACTTCTTGAAAGACTCGATGCATTAATATTCCATTCCCTCACTAGCACTACTATTAATTCCCCTTCGATAGGAATTCGATGTTGGAGCTTGGAATGCTATCTAGCAATCATAGTACAATGGAGAAAAGCGAGATTTTTACTAACTTCTGTTAAACCAAGATATTCTTTACTTTTGCTTTCATTAGCTTTCTTTCTAAGAAAAAAAGTTTAGCCATTCCTATCTTAAAGTAGGATTGTTCCTCTTCAAACAAAGGAAGAAACTCCCATTCTATTCCAACTTTCTCTTCAAAAATGTCTTGAGCCCTAGCACTATCCTTATTATATGCCAAAATTTCCCTAGAATCCTGAGGTTCTATCCTATACTCGCCCCCTATCCTACTCCTCTACCCTCACCCAAAATCCACCAAAGTAAGCCTTAGCCATGGAATCCAAGGGCTTGTGAGGTAGAGAGAGACCTTCCTTAGGTTCTCCTTCTTCACTTTTCTTTCCCATCAAGCCTCTTCAAGGCTTGAAGAGGCTTGCTTAAGACCCTCTGGCGGATCAAGACGACTGACGAAAGGGGGAGAAAGGACAGATCACCTGCCGATCTGTAATCAAAGAAAACTATACCAGAAGAATGGGATAGAGATTGACCGGCACAAAAAAAAAGCCATCTCTATCAATCTACGCTCATTGATGAGACGGCTACATAGAGAAGAAAGTATACCCTTTCCCTTTGTCACCCTCCTTTTCACTTAAAGGGTAAGAAAAGCTACAAACTTTGGACTCAAGGTGGGATCGAGGATGAAATCAAATAGCGAATGCACTTGTGGTTAAGACAGGTCCTGCATCTCCTACCTAATGCAATTGACCGACCCGGCATCTCTTTCGTTCAATAATGCCTTCGCTTCAAAACGCTATTTACCAATAAGAATAGGAAAAAGACACTACCTTTTTGAATTGAAGAAGCCGAAGGGGTGAACGAGCGCTGCGGTAACGAGCCGTAAGAAAGATGAGCAGAGCATTCTTTCCGCCGGCCTTTATAGGAGTAGGAGAGCGTGGTAAGATAGATAGACGTCCAATCTTGCAGCAGCTAGTTGCTCGGCCTTAGTCTTGGGCTGATCTCACACTTCAATCAACCTCTTCGTACTTCGATCCAATCAATCGATCGATCAAGAGGCTAATCTCTTTTGTTTAGGCCAGTAGCTAAAAAAAAAAGTCCTCGCTTTCTCTTGAACAAGGGAAGGACAGCATAGCATTAGCTTCAATTGAACAAGCTCAACCTTGAAAAAGAAAGGTGGTATAGGTCGAAGAACCGTTGAACGCTTCAACTTGGCCACTGAAGAAGGCGAAGGCTGGGCAAGAGACTGGGCCAACTTACCGCCATGCCATGGTTGAAGCTTTAAGCTCTATAGACGGAACTCTTTTTTAGGTATTAGATAGAGGAGAGAGGACACCACTCAGCACCCCACGGAGCGGTAAGGTTCAATGCCTAACAAACGGCCAAAAGCAAAAAAAAAAAATGGCTGAGAGGAGAAGAAAAAGAACGCATGCATGGAGTCTGTCGGAAATTAGAAAATCTATGAAAAGACATCTAAGGCTAAGAAAGAATTCAAGAAAGTCCATTACTGAGAGAAGTGGTGATCTCGTCTTGCTTGCTGGGAGAGAGGAAGCTTCCGGACCACCTTTTTCAGCCAGATAGCGAGACTCAGCAATGAACACTAACTGAAAGCGGCCGAGAATGAGTACCTATCCCTTACGGGAATCGAACCCGTGTCTTCGACATGAAAAGACGATGTCCTAACCACTGGACGAAAGGGACCAAAAAGCCATTCTTCATATACCTCAGCTCCGAGAATAGAAGTGGTTCGTTTTCTTTCTATACGCAATTCACGATTTCGTTTGTGTTCATGTTGGCGATTTCTGATGTGAATTCGGCGGGTCGTCCCCCCTTCCTACGGGTTCCCCCACCGACCCAGTGATACACCAACCGCGCTCCTTTCCTTTCTCTGATCATAAAGTCCCCTGATCTCTTTCTTTGTCTTTCATCCCCCCCTGAACAGAATAAGTAAGGCCCCGTTCTTTCTAATTCAAAAAAGAAAAAAAATAGGGGCGGGGCGCCCGTTTGAAGTGTCGAAGGCCTATGCTAAAGTAAGAAAGAAAGTACGTTAAGGTTACGAAGTCACTTTTTCGAACTATAAGGAAAGGGAGGCTAAGGGCTTACAAAGTAAGGTCAGCTGGTTAAGAAAAGCTTAGGTTATGAAATCAAATCGCTTAGCCGTTAATTAATTAATTAAGTAGTAGTAGGGCGTCAGTACGGAGTTGCGTCAGCTGTAGATATAGACTAGGCTAAGGGACGGACTTCATCTCTTCTATTCTCTTTACTTACACTTCCGCTGAGTCTAACGAGGCTCGGGTGCGGAGCCTTCCACTGTGGACCGAGACTACGCAAAGGTAGAACACCATAGAAACTTCGCTGACTTTATCATAAACCTTGATTTTGCTACGCTCAATAAGAATCCAGAATAGCGGAAATCGGTTCGTGTTCCGCTTCCAAAGTAAGTCGTCTTTGCCCAAGTGTGAACTGCAGACGACTCGGAAGTGATTCCATTCCTTCTTTCTTTACTTCTGGGTCAACCCAACCCGCATGGGAAGAAGAGGGTCAGCCAAACAGCGGGCAGCTCCATTTTGTACATTTGCTGAGGCAGACCAATTAGGCATTTTAGAAAAGGGAAGGGAACTTCTCACCGAAGGGGGCAAGGAGGCGGGAAGCGGTAGCTTCTAGAATGCAAGCTTATCCTTTACTTTTTTTTAGAGCGTACCTGAAATAATAAAAAAAAGTTTATGGATGAAGTAATCGGAGTGACAAATGGTTACGGTTGCGGAAACCGGAGAAAGTCGGGAACCGTCGGTTACCTTTTGAATCAAAGTAGCGACAAGCCGAGTACTACGGGGGAAGCTTTGCTTCGTAGACAGCTTCGCTTCCTCGTCGCTTCTTTCTGGCGACTAGCTTCTCAAGTGGGTGGCTTGGTAAGCAACAAGCTACCTTCAGTATCGGTAAAATCCCTATCAAAAAAGAATAGGCCGGAATGGTGGGGAAGGAGGCCCCCCCTATTTCAATGGAAAGGGGGAATCGCCGTTTCACAGCCGTTCCTCTACAACTACCTTTCGCCCAGGGGACATCGTCGGAGAACAATGTCGGGAACAGGGTGAGAACCTTCCGTTGTTACGCCCTTTAAGTGTTGGTTCTTCCATATTTAGATATGGAGATAGATCCAGAGATAGAGATCTATATCTTTCTATCGATAGATGGATATATTGATAAAAAATGGATATTGATCTGGTTTCAAGATCTATGAACAAGAGAGATCCCTAAATATCCATTTGAAAAAGAGATGAATAAATAGAAATAGATAGGGCGGAGCCAGCTGAAGGAAGGTCGCGTGAGCGCCCCTGCAATCTTTCTAAGCGAGAAAACTTTGAGAAAGAAGGGCCAACTATTCTAATATTAGTAAAGGCGCGTTAGCCTATCTGCGGTCATAGGGTAGGGGGGTTCAGAAAGGATCTGATCGTAGATAGAGACTGAAACCGGGGGTAGGGGCGGATGTAGCCAAGTGGATCAAGGCAGTGGATTGTGAATCCACCACGCGCGGGTTCAATCCCCGTCGTTCGCCCATCAATAAACGGACCATTTGTTACGGAGACACAAGACAAAGTAAACCAGATGAAGTTACGGAAATTACCTCCCGTTCCGAATTATGGTAAAAATCTTGTGCAAGAGTTGTCTCAGTCTAAGAATAGATCATCCCCAAATCCTGAGAGTCCCGTCCAGGATCATGGTCTATCGCAAAATAAAAACCCTGGGGGGCATCCTATAGAGCCAAAACGCAGTTACCCAACGAGGGAGACCACGAATGCTTGCTGGTCAAACATTAGCGGCTAATGGACAACATGTTCGCTATGACATATTAGCTCATCTCAAAAAGATTCCTGCACTCCTCGGCGTATACGATGCATTGAAGATGTCTGCAGAACTAAGGATGTGCGTAGTATACGCATTAACGAGCTCAGAGGAGTTTTATAATGAAGTTAACCAAGTTGAGATGAGAAGTAGTGAACCAACTTTTTCCGAGTGTTTGGCTTTGATCACGTTTATGGACGATTACTTGCAACCAGGACTCATTAAGCATAACAGGCCTTTGTTCATTTCAGGATACCTTAATGGATTGGAGATAACAAGAATCATGATAGATGGGGGATCGGCTGTTAATCTCCTACCTTTGAGAATGCTAAAACGTCTCGCGATTGCTATTCATCGATTGGCCCCAAGCAATCTACTTATCCAAGGATTTAACAAAAGTAGGCAGAGGTCTCCGGGCATTGTACGACTTGAATGAAAGATCGAGGAGTGGGAGGATATCATACTCCTTTATGTCATTGATGCGGAAACATCAAACAATAAATATTCTACTTGGGCGGCCTTGGATGCATGATAATTGTGTCGTCCCTTCTACCTATCACCAATGTTTCAAGTAAACCAAAGGTGGTGAGCAGAAGAGGGCGAAAGCAGATGCGAATCCTTTTTGCGAAGCAAAAGCGTATTACGCATCTGCTAAATTTTTTTTCCGAAGATGAAATAAATGCTACAAGGCTCAAAGAGAAAGAGATTTCGACCTCAGAGGACAAATCGACCCCTATGATGCCATCAGAAGAGAGGCTATGAAATAGGTGATTTGAAAAGTTGAAGATTAAGCAAAAAACTCCTGATACGAAGAAGGCCCCTAAAAAGCCTGCTTTCCGTTTCGTCCCAAAAAGTCACAGGAAGTGGTGAGCCAGCCCTTATGCCAATTCAAGATGAGAGTTCCACTTCGCTTTAAAGGATGGGGGGGATATTTGAGTCGATAGGGCCATATTCAAAAGGGAGATAAGTGGATTGAGCGTACTTTAATGCAAAAAAAGAAAAAGAACTTCAAAAATTCCTCATCCCTCCGAAACATGATCATCATCCTAAAACCATCCGGATGCATCACTTGGAAATGCTTGGGCCAAAACCAAGAGCTAAAGGAGATGGGAAGTTAGCTGACACAAAGGAGCTTTACTTACTAATAGAAAGGGGCTTAAGATATACGATTCGAAAGCTCTTCGAATGATGCAAGCAATGGGATACTCAATTGAGGAAGCCCAAGGGTTGTACAATGGAAGAGGAATGTTAGCACCGTTTGACGCCATGTATTCTCCAGCACAAAAGAGAGCTCTCTTTGAAGATCCAGAATGCGGAAAGGTCTTTAGGCGGCCGGGCTTAGGGTGTGACGAGAAGGTTGAGGTACCCGAGCAAGATAGTCACATGTTCGAAGATGATAAAAAAAAGTCTTCCACATTTCTATTTCTGAGGAACATGATTCTGATGAGGATGACGAAGTTAAGAAAGAAAAGGAAGAAGAACTAGAGCTATTTGAACAGCACGAACAACTTTGACTCGTCTCACCAGCTACTGGATAAGCAGTCAAAGAAACTACTGCTACTTGAATTTAAATAAACAGGATTTTGTTTCAATTCAATGCATCCGGCTAAGAGGAAGAGGATCAGTCTTTTGTGAAAGTGCCCCACCCACAGTCTGACCAAGAAAACCTCCTTTCTCGATTCCGATCTCAGCCCTAAACATCGTATCGATCGTTTAGCGGCCTTCAAACGGCCTATCCGTTGCCTTTTGATTCAGAGGCTCATCAGATCTATTTTTCTACGCGCCCCAACTCTCGTAAACTCGGATTACCCGCCCCGCTTGGCTTAATTTACATTCCGACTTCTTATAGTCCAAGTAAAGGATGAGGGGTGCCCTAAATGTGTGCGGTAGCACTCCTTATTTCCAGAAAATAGAAGTAGAATGAAAAGAGGCGCAAGCTTGTAATCTTCGATTTTCCGCCTTTGAAATGAACTTTTGCTCTTGTTTGATGTGACAACTCAGAAAAGGCTCTTTGCCTAAGGTTTCTGTAACTAAAAAGGGGCAATCCAGTAAGTCAATGCAGTCAAGCCAGTAAGTAGGGAGGTCCAGCTTTGCAGTCTAGCGAGTCAAGGGATGAGAGCGAAGAAGGTGGTTTTTCCTCAATTCAATAGATAGGCTCACAGTTCAGCTCACGAAGAAGACGAAGACCTCGCTGTCTTATTCCCGGGCCTTACGGCACAAATGCCCATTTATATGTTGGGTGGTAGCTGTTTTTAAGAGCAAAAAAGCCCGAGCAAAAGACCCCAAAGGTAAAAAAACCTGCTCGGGGGATAAGATCCTATCTGAATGAGTAAGAGCTCGAACTTGAAGAATAGGTGTAAGGGTGACGCAGGCAGGTGGAAAAGCTATAATAAGTAGGAATTTATTTGAGTTATAACGAGAAGAATAGTGAAATTTTGAGTCTTAGAATGGATCCATGCTAGGGAACCTGCGCACACAAGAGAAGTGCTACGGTCAAGAACCAAAGGAGGCCAACGACTAAGGAAAGGAGCAGCCCCAGCGAAATAGAACTACGACTCAGCGTAGGGCGAAGAGATTCGCTCACAAAGGATGTGACGCACCCGTCGGCCTCAGATGGACGAGACAAAGAGCGCAACCTGGGGCGAGAACTCAGAGAGGTGGAGATCCGGACAAGGCTAGAGCCAAGCGGAGGGATAGAGTAGTGGAGGACTAAGGTAAGACCGGTTCGTGAAAGTAGGCACGAGTGGAGAGGCAGGTATGGAAGTCGAGTCTAGTATTGTTTTCGTAGGCGAGTAAGAAGCAAGCGAGAGTGCAGGCTCGCCTCGAAAGCGAGCCGGGGAGCGATCAAAGGCGATAAACGATAGTAATAAGCCACAGCAAGAGGTACACGAGTAGGGGCTAGAGTAGGTAGTAGCTAGTAGGAGCAAGAATAGGAGTCTTGGCTGGTATGTCACTCTTCTTTCCCCATACTAACAGCTGTCCCCCAACAATAGTAGCCTAAATCAAGTCGTGGTTAGCTCATGCCAATCAGAATAAAAAGAAAAGGGCAATAGGAAAGCAATCGATCGGTAAAGCAAGCAAGTCAAATCGGACCAAGCAATCAAGCAACAGGAGCGGGTGTAGGTGCTGGCACTCGAGCTGGTGTAGGAACCGCCTCTCCTCTCTGTCAACTAGGCAACAAGCAAGAAAGCATTCAAAATGAGGAAAGAAAGCAATCGAAAAGACAAGGCAAGGCTCTGTAAGAGAAGAGCTAACTGGAGTACGCCAGGAAAGACGAGCGAGGAGTATGAGAAGAGAGTTAAGAGACGGAGGTAGTAAGGTCAGGACAAGAGAGTTCCGAAGGTCAGGTCAGGCTGGCTGGTAAGGCTTGTGTTCCAGGTCAATAAAGACTACAAACTAGTACTGCTAACAAGAAGCTAACAAAGCGAGGGGCGTAGCGAAGAGCTTGTTCCGGTTCCGAATACGAGAAGGAGAAGAACGGAAATACCAGAGGAGAAGAGGCGAGTACGAGAGGGCAGGCTTGTTTGGTAGCTGGCTTTCGAGCGAAGAGACCAGAAGAGATTAGTAAAAAGAGAAGATTGGTAACCTCTTTACTGTTGTACCGGTCTTAAAGTCCCTACTAATAGTAGAGCTAACCAGAGAGCCGCTTACTTGCTTGTGTGCCAGTTCATCTTCGTATAATGACAAAGCCAGGGGCGTAGCGAAGAGCTAAGCGTTCCACTCCGACTCCTATTCCTAGTCCTCCCATTAAGAGTACGAGAGGTAAAAAGCAAGGTATTGCAGAGCCTCAGCCCCTACCATTATATTGAAAAAAATGAAAGCTGACTAGCAATCGCTCGTTTTTCTTATTAGCATGGGATTGGATGTTAATAATGAAATCCATCACTATACCGAGCAGATCACGGGCATTCACATCTCGGTCAAATGGAACTATGCGCGATTCTCTCGTGAATCGCCTTCAGCAAGGTATGGCATTCAGGGTCTGAACCCGGGGAGAAATCTTTCTTCATAGATAGAAGACATTCGTTGCTGATCTAAAAAAGATCTTATCCTGTGGGCGTTAGCGGACGTTTTTCATTCTTCATCCGGTCCTTAGTATTAGTAGCGTTTTCAAAAGTAAATTAGGTTACTTTGAAAACGCGCTAAAACAGGCCTATAGGTTCGCCTTTCTAATAGAAGAAAAGTAGATTATATAATTGTATATATAATTAGCCAGATCGTCTGAAGCATGAACAGAATCACCTTAGTTCCGAAGGCCTAGCGAGTTCCTTTTTTTTTTCAAAGGCGGTCCCCCGGACCGATGACTCGCTTGTTCAGTACTGCTAACTATTATAGGAGGATGCCGCCCCCTCGGGACTACCAGTAGTTTCGGTTGTTGAATCTCGTGCAAGTTAGGTTGTGGTTGTATTGGCTGCAAGCGGAACGAAGGCGCTTTAGGTGTGTGTTGACCATGCGCTCTCGCGTCATGTAATGTCGTATGTATGATAGAGGTGGTGTGGTGATTGACCTCAATGCTAATGGTTATCCCCAAGGTTCAACGAATGAATGAAGCTATGATCGTACCCGGATAGAGATGATGGTCTTCCTCTGATGTCTCCAGGTCGGCCATAATAGAATAGATAGGCGAAGCAGCCAATAGCAGTCTGTTCTCGCCTATCGATAGATAGCAGGTTGCTTCCAAGCTCAAACCATTTGAAACTGAATTGCTACTTTTTCTTGTTATTGATAGAGTGGTATTCTCCGCCCCTGTAAAATAAAGTAGAGGGAGAGAACTGGAAGAGAGAAAGAAAAAGAGCAAAGGATTTACAAGTCTAATGGGATAAGGCTGACACGTTGACTGCCTTCGAGACTATAAAATATAACCCAAGCGGTCTAACCCCCCCGGGCGGACCCCAACCGAAAGGCGCTAGACGGACTAAGGGCAAGCGAGATAAAGAAAGCAGCTGGCCCTTAGTTTAAAACCTTGCCGCGAGAGAGTTTTTCTCCAATGAGAATAAAGATAGTTTTTGGGCAAGACAAGAAAGGAACTCGCCCTTTGACACCAAGAGACAAGAGCTGATTGCTGGCGATGACTTGGTGAAGGGAATCTATGAGAGAAGGTTCTCGAACCGGGTTCCGCCCGAATAGAGCGCGGAGCCAACGAGTTCAGTAGAACAGCGTAACGAGTCTAAGGGCGGGATCAAGCTTGAAAGGAATGGACGGGCGTAGGCTTAATAGTGAACGCAGACCCCCCTTCTTATAGATATGAAATCAATGACTTAAAAGACAGATAAATGCCGAGAAAAACTGTTAGACTTCTTTATTGCGTTGCGAATAAGATCGAAGACGAAGATTTTCTGACACAGTGCGGGCACTGGATGGAAAAGACAGAGAAGAGAACAACCCAACGGAAGGGCATACCTCAAGGAGCACCAATCTCCCCCGGCAAACATCTATCTGCGCGAAGCCGACCTATGGATAAAAAGAAAAATGAAATATGAAATTCAAAAGATGCTTTGAGAGTGTGAGATACGCGGACGGGGAGTACGCAGCCGAACAACCGCAGGGGCTTCCAGCAGTGATAGTGGAACTAACCAGACTAACCAGATGGGCCGCCCAAAACCTGGAGCTGACATGAAAATCGGAAATCAACGTCGGATCCCGGCTATCCGAAAAACGTAGACTGAAGCGGAGGATCACGAAATGCAACACAACAAGGGGCGAACCAAGCGCTTGCGCGAAGGAAGAAGCGAATCAATCAGAATGGAATGGAGACAGGGAGGAAAGGCGAAAGAGATATTTTCGAGCTTGCAAGCAGCAAGCAACAACGGCTGAAAAGCCGTTGCGCGCTAGCTTGTAGTTTAGGGGTATAGTAGGGGTGCCCTTTTCTAAAACTTATTAAAACTTCTATTTAATATTTTATATAAGGTAAGCTTTTTCTTTTTGAACCCTAGTTTTTGAGTTTTCCGCAACCTATACCTTACTAATATTACTAAAAAAGGGCTTTTTCAGCTGCATCGTACTGCCGCATAAACAATGGATCCGCCGGGCTGGATGAGCAACCTTCTATCTGGCCTATATACCAACCAGTAGTGGAGTGGCTTCGTACTTTCAATCAGAAAAGGAAAATGGAGCAAGGCAAGGGAGAAAGAAGTTGTCCCCTCTTCTCTGGTAAGCCGCCGCCGGTCATATAGAGCGCTCCGCCCGCCACCTCATGTTCCAAAGTAAAACGATTGTTCTTCCCCCTCTTTTTCTACATATGCGGTGGCGGGTTTGGCTAGGTAACATAATGGAAATGTATCGGACTGCAAATCCTGGAATGACGGTTCGACCCCGTCCTTGGCCTCGGGGAGTGGCGAGCAGCACTGAACTTGAATTAATCAAATGGCATAAGGGAGCTTTCCTTTGTGTGAAATCCACAGACAACATACTGGAACTTCCAAACCAAAGAAATGCTACATGAGAAGGAGCTTTTTACGTTACGCTTCCAATTCAGTTTTTAGAATACGCCCTATAGTCGATCGAAGGTCCTATGCCAGTTAAACTCAAATCTATCTTACCTTCAATCCATCTTTGTTCAGCCAGCTCATAACAAAATGTTAGACCGGGATGACACAACCGAATTGGTTGAGGAAAAGGAAACCCCGGCGACCAAGCACTCCCGCCCCAAAAAAAAAGCGGAGACCGAACAACCGTCAGGTTGTCGAGGACACGTCTAAAGAGGAGGCGGGCGCCCTCTAAGTTTACCACCCTACCCACTAATGGACTATGAGGGGTACAGGCGAACGACCAAGAACCCGAACTGATTGACTGGCTGACCCCTGAATACTCGATTCATTAGGGTCGGAGATGGATGAAACCAATCAGAAGTGCAAATCGCGCAAGCGAAGCCGGAAAACGGACCGCAGCGCAACGACTAGGACTCGTGTCGGAGAAGTTTTGAGCATGAGCTACCACTCATGCAGCGGCAAGGACCCGCAACTCTCGAAGGGGCCACCAACCGCCCGAATCACTGTAGCAAATCCTCCCTTTACTCAATGGATAGCGCTTATCTTATCCTCTTTCAATCAACAAAATGAGAAATGGGGGAGAAAGAAAGAGAGAAAGAGGTCTTTATTGAAGAGGCTTTGCACCTGAAATAGGACAGATTTAAAGAGATGCTGGTCTGGGCTTTCGAAAAGATGAAGATGCAAAGGGTAAAGAGAAAGTCTTTTGAACAACCAACCTGACATAAGGATTCTAGCTCGCCCACTTAGAGCAGATGGAGATTCTCGGACGGGGAAAAGCGGCACTCGACATCTATTAAACAACACCAAGAACAAAGCCATACCCTCGGGAGAAAGTGGTGATGATTGCCATGAATGCTGTCCTTGAGGACGTGTACAAAAAGGTCTTTGCCGATTCCTATCAACATGGCTCTCAGTAGAGGGGCGTGAAAACGCCGTGGAGACTTTGACCGAATGAATAGGGATCAATTAATAGACATTTTGATTGAGGCACGAAGTGTCCGGGATGAACGCTTTTTTCGTTCGCTATGTGCTGACTGGATGCGTACTCGCGTGATTGATCGATGGACGGGGGAATTTCGTGAATGACGAGACCGGCCTTAAAGTAAAGGCTCTTCCCTCTCTTGATGGCGAATCTTGATTGACTGACACTAGGAACCGATTCGGAGAAACAAGAAGCATGCCATGAGATACGCGGCGGAAATAATTCCGATAACGAATTACTTGACTCGATGGATAGGGAGAGGGCCCTCCAACTCAAGCACGAAATCAATGTTGAGTCAACAATCATCGCGAGGGGCACCACCAAGCGAGATCGAGACCAGCACTTTGTATAGGTTGGGGAAAAACCCCTTGTATAGGGTTCCAAACCTGCGTGCTTCTTCAAATATCCCATAAATAAAGGTAGGGGCTTCAAAGCTTGACTAACAAGCGAGAAATTTCACTTTGAGAAAGAAGGGGGCGCGCTAGCTGCAATCTTTCTAAAGCGCCAACGGGCAAGAAAGGGCTTTTTCAGCTTGATCGGAATCGATTCTATGATTGAATAGCAGAAGTGCTACTTAGTAGTAGAAACTCAGAGAGACAAACAGAGAGGGGACTCTATCATACCTGCTAACTCCTAGGATGAGAGGTAGGTAGGTCCCTTGTTTTTGGCAGGAATAGTTCCAGCGTTGCCCCTCGGTAGAGTGAGTCTACTTAGCGAACTGGCAGGACGCGGAGATCGATTGATCAATATGAATCTCGAGAGTGGATGGTTGACCGCCGCCCCCTTATCCTGGAGGCTCTCCGGCCCGGTAGGGGCTTGCTATCGTAACCTTTTATCCCGGTGTATGCGAAAAAGAGTGACGAACCCATTTTTGTTCGGTCATAGGTTGGTCCAAAGAACGAGAGTCGGCTTCCTGAAGGGAGTTATTCCTCAGTAGCTCAGTGGTAGAGCGGTCGGCTGTTAACTGACTGGTCGTAGGTTCAAATCCTACTTGGGGAGAATTTATAGTTATCGCTTTTCTGACCTAGCGACCCCTGTTTTTCTCTTTAGTTTCTAAACTAGCAGAATCGTGGGACATCCAAAGTGGGAAGTTTATTGTTGGTTTTTATTACTCACTCTCGGTATAGGTGAACTTGGTTCGTTCAATTCTTAGGGGGAAGAAGGATCCACTGGGAATGAATGGGAAGACTGGAGTAGTATCTTCATTAGCCGGAAGGAATTTGTCTCCGCTAGCGTCATTCGATGAACGAACAAGAAAAGGCTTACTGTTTAGGTAGAATAGATGGATGTAGTCCAATGGCTAAAGCTCTGCCAGCTTCTTGTAGACTGAACTCTCTTCTCTTTAGGTTCCGAGTTGATTTTGGGTGGGATGGTCTAATTTTTCTTCGCCACTAGTACCAACGAAGTTCTTGGAAATTTTCAAGGGGGAAGGAAGATCTCCACTCATTTCATTCATTCAGTGCCTACGGCGAGGCGCGACCCACAACAAAAAAAGGGGGAAAGCTTGCTTGCTGTAGCCCTGCTGGGTTAAGCGTAAGCTATTTAAGTAGGCTCGAGAAGGGTAGGCTCGCAGCTTCGCTCAGCAGAAGAGCCTTACTTTTTTTATTATATTAGTAAAGCGCTAGCGCTCAACCTATGGGCTTTGAAAGGATAGGGGAAGGGAAGAAAACAAAGAAGGTCACTCCTTTTGGGAACATGGCTCGTTCATTCACTTGCTCATGAACTCGCAGCTTCGCCAGAAGCAACGAAGGGGGGCTGGGGAAGGCCGACGACTACATGACATGAAGGGGAAGCTGTCGTAGAAGCTTTGCCCCTTGCTTTACAGATATTGTTATGAACTGACTAAATGACTAGATTATCCCGGAACGCTAGCTAAGCTAATAAATAGTATTAGTTCCCTTCAATCAAATCAATAAGCTTTTTGATTGATTCAAGGCGCCGCCCTCCTTCTTAGAACCCCGAGAGGGGGCCGCGGCCCGGGAAGGGGAGAGTGGCCGAGTGGTCAAAAGCGGCAGACTGTAAATCTGTTGAAGTTTTTCTACGTAGGTTCGAATCCTGCCTCTCCCACTTTTTGGTTGTAGACTTCAGAGAAGAGAAAGGAGGCATTCGTCAGCGTAGGAAGGCCCACCGAGCGAAGCTCTTTCTTTTTTTTTTGCCGTACGAAGTGAAATTGTATCGTATGTTAGTTAGAGAGGTTGGCGAACTACTACGATCTATAGATTCCCCATCTATATCCAATCCCAACGAGAATAGAAGCGAGTCGCTTCCGGGTAGTCGTAGTTTTTTAGTTTTAGCTTATGTAGTGGTCGGACTTCCTACACGCACGCGCCCGCCAGAATGCCCCCTTGGTTCGGGACGAAGCCAAGCCGATACATACGATAGGCGAAAGAAAGACCCCCATTTTATTTAATAGCGCCTGGGGAACGCAAGTTTGATCGAGGATTGGAGAGGAGAGGTGGAAGAAAAGGCTCGGGATGGATTTAGGAGTCTTTGTGCGAGCCGTATGCGGTGAGAGTCGCACGTACGGTAACGAGGGGGGTTCGCGTCTATACGTGTAGTGTGGTGGTTGGGCCTACCCACCCTATTTGTTCCATGATCTATGGGTCTACTGGAGCTACCCACTTCGATCAATTAGCCAAGATTTTTACCGGATACGAAATCACTGGTGCTCGATCTAGTGGTATTTTTATGGGGATTCTATCTATCGCTGTAGGATTCCTATTCAAGATCACTGCAGTTCCCTTTCGGGCGGCTGTAGGACGGACGGCCGCCTATAGGTGGTAGGGTAGGGTGGGTGGTACCGCTCAGATTGCGGCCAATCCTCCTAACCGCGCGCGGGCCGGGCTTAGAGCGCGTGAAACTCATCACTATCTCGTAAGGGCATTGAGACCATAGCATGTTACACGAAAGCGCCGCTTTCTCTGTAGTGTTGTCACACAGCTGCCCGCCTAGAAGCGCCACTCGCTCTGTAGTGTTGTCACACAAGATAAGCACACCGCCCGCCTGCTGGCCGGGCGAATCTAAGTTATCTTCCGGTCAACTGTCCCCCAGTCAAGTGCAAAAAACACAGTAGAATCACGCAACGCACGCTGCTGGTGTGCTTCCTGCCCGCGAGGAAAGAAAGAAGAGCGACAAGGTTTAGTTCAGATTTTACTGTTTCCAGCATGGGAGCGGATTACCCAAAAAATCCCTGGGAACAATGAAAAAAAAAGATATCTCGGTAACGAAAACTATAGGGGGCTGTATTGGCGAGATCCAACGGTGAACAGCAGCCCAAAAGAAAGACCGCCTGGAAGTCCGAGGACCTTTAGTACCGTACCCTGCCCCCAAACCAGCAGCCTTCGCGCCAAGCAAGACCGCCCTTGCCCCTTTCCTTTCTCCATTCCGCCTCTTTCTTTGCTTTGTTCCAATAGAGTCTAAGGCAAAGCAAAAGTGGTTCATATGCCTACTTTACCTACTTGACGAAAGGGAACGAACTTTGTTTCGTTTCCGGGTTTATGGATTGGATTCAGTCAGCGTCACTCCTTCCTTTTGATTATGTCGTGACGCTTTGGTTTGGTTACCGGCGAACGCTTCAAAAGGCGACCCTTTCGAGTTTCCGGCTCTTTCCTAGATTGAAGTAGGCCTTTCGTCGCCCTACCAAACGAAAGAAGTCACGATCAAGCAGCTCGCCCTACTGAAGTAGAAAAGGTGCGCTCCGCCCGGTGACTAAGAAAGAAATTGGTTTGCGCTTGAATTGAAGTAATGAGGTCGCAAAGAGGGAAGTAGGGCTCCTATTGACTAAAGGTTGGTTCTTCGGTTTTCTTTAGAATGAAAGTAGCTATGAAGCCCCTACTACTTTGTTTGATTCAAAAGGCGAACAGCCCCCCCAACTAGTCGTATGGGGTGGTGAGGTGCTTGTGGTAAGCTGCCTTGGATATGAGGAATTCCTAAAAAAAAGGCAAAGTCGGGTATTTGACGAAGATCTTCCTATCAATAGATAGGAATTGATGTTCGATATAGGGGATAGGATCCATCTGCTCCTCAATTTTTTTAGAGAGAGCAGATATAACGATATAAAAAAAAATCGGAAGATGATAAAGGATACATAGACATCTAAAGTAAAGGGATTTCTATTATATTCCGATTTTTTTCTCTAAAAAAAAAGATATCTCGTTCATCTATCTTTTGTCTATCTCTCATTGATTCTATCTATGAATCGAGTCGAAAGACTTTGTTTTTGGGTTCCCCGAAGCCCCGAATGGATTGGATCGTTTCTGCCAACGAAATGAACGCGAAGCCCGTTCCGAATGCTTTTCTGATCTGGAAGTTCTCGCGAAAAGAATAAGATGCTGCTCTCCCTCCCTCTGTCTTTTCTCGCTTTGCAAATTTTCCCCTCTAACGCGGGCCGGGCGGCAGAGGGCGCGGGAGGAAGAAACCTAAGAGTGTTTTCTCTTAGGTCTTTCTTTTTTCAGTGCAACACAGGAAAGCGCCCTCTTTTTTTCATCCTTGCAGCTTTCCAGATTTTGTATTGAACGCATGGCGTAGCTAGGACCTTCAAATCATGTTTGAGCCTATGTTCAAAAGCACCCCCCTATTTATTTGAATAAGGCCGGAAAGAATGCCCGCCAAGTTCAGATAAGGGAATGCTTCCCCCAACCATTAAATAAAGGAAAGGCTCGACGAAGGAGGGGAGATGCGGCGGGGGAAGGAAAACGCTTTCGGAGATCGAGATTTTTTTTGTTTTTCATCGAAAACGAAGAAGGCCGAGGATGGTCTACGGTGCGTGTTATCTGAAGGGAACACGCTTTTTCGACCGCGGTGGTATGATTGCCGGGCCCTCTCCTCGTTCCGCCCGCAGGCCTATTGGGATAGCAGCCTTCGGGCTTTGCCTGCCCTTTCTAATAAAAAAATTCCGGCTCGGCCCGGGAAAGCGCTGGCAACAACAGAAAAGAAGGGGTCCATGTAGCTGCTGCGCCCGCCCCCTTCTTAGTCAATGGGGCAGCAGGTTCGGCATCTACTAGAAAAGAGAGAATCCACTTCAGATAACCATGCCTCCGCCAGGCAGCGTGTGGAATGGCTGAGAGCGGACTTTTTTGGATATATAATCCAAGTCGAGAGTGGAGTTACGGGAACAGCCGTCTGATGGAAAAGTACTTTCACGTTCGGTTCAGAGAGCACTTTTTTCGTTGAAAATTCCTCGTTCCCTTTCGTGTGAATTCTCAAGCGGCGAATTCAAAACTTGTGGGGCCCTATCTATTCCATCTCTCGAGCCCCGAAGAAAACCCCCCTCCCCTTCTCCCTCCATATCTCTTTTGACTCTATATATGTGGGCACCTGATATCTATGAGGGTTCACCCACCCCGGTAACAGCATTCCTTTCTATTGCGCCTAAAATATCTATTTCTGCTAATATTTCACGTGTTTCTATTTATGGTTCCTATGGAGCTACATTGCAACAAATCTTCTTTTTCTGCAGCATTGCTTCTATGATCTTAGGATCACTGGCCGCCATGGCCCAAACGAAAGTAAAAAGACCTCTAGCTCATAGTTCAATTGGACATGTAGGTTATATTCGTACTGGGTTCTCATGTGGAACCATAGAAGGAATTCAATCACTACTAATTGGTATCTTTATTTATGCATTAATGACGATAGATGCATTCGCCATAGTTTTAGCATTACGGCAAACCCGTGTCAAATATATAGCGGATTTGGGTGCTCTAGCCAAAACGAATCCTATTTCGGCTATTACCTTCTCCATTACTATGTTCTCATACGCAGGAATACCCCCGTTAGCCGGCTTTTGTAGCAAATTCTATTTGTTCTTCGCCGCTTTGGGTTGTGGGGCTTACTTCCTAGCCCCAGTGGGAGTAGTGACTAGCGTTATAGGTCGTTGGGCGGCCGGAAGGTTGCCACGAGTAAGTCAGTTTGGGGGACCGAAGGCAGTTCTCCGTGCACCGGACACGTAGCTTACCGAATCAGTTGCGACACGGATGGGAATGCATGCTACGAAAGATAGGGTCGAGTCTGATATATCAACCGTCTACTCAATATCCTTGTACGAGTCCACAATCACTACACGAGATGAACCTTGGTTTGGTGAATTGAAGTTGGCCTTAGGGGTAATAGGACTCCCAGTTACTGCGCGCGATCATATACTGAGGTGCTCCCCGCCGGTTGTTGGAACGACGCGAGCCAGGCTGGGCCTCGATTCAGAAAGATGAAGGGCCAAAAAGTAAAAAAAGGGGGTTACAAATTCCCCATCTCATTTGGGGCGGAAAACGAATCGACATCTCGATTTGAAAATACCTTTTCTATTTTAGTTGGGAAAGAACGGCGAAGTCCATCCGGACCGTCCAATGAAGAATAAGAGGAGAACAAAGCGCCAATGGCGCGCGAAGCGCATGCGGAACGGGCACGGAGATAAATAAGTGTGGAGGAGAAGCAGCCGAGCTCATTCCCTTCGCTTCCTGGGCCCAAAGCAGTGCAGTCTTTCCTGGTCAAATCAAGGATTTGGGGCTTCTTGCTACGCTACTTAACTAATGAAATCTCTTTTTTTTGAATATCTAAAAAAAAAGAGATTTCATTCAACGTTTGATTCAAAGAACTGCGTTTAGCCCCCCCGCTCATGAAACGGCTCTGCTGCAATGGATGGCAGAGGGTCCGTAGTACCCAAAGCACTGGAGTGATCCAGTAGCCGGGAAGGGGCCTAGAAGTGCCTACTACTATACCACACTACACTTGGCTCTACACATTTACAAAGCTAACCCCTGTCCAGTGCCTGGCAGAGCTAAGGGGCTTCACCCTTATTCCTTCTCCCCATCTTCGCCCAGGCTAAGGAACGTAGTCTTATTCAGGGGGGCCTCGAGAAGCACTGTTGAGAGGAAGATCCTTGGCCCCTCTTCATTCTCTACAGGCTCTTCAACATAGGTGACAAGGAGCGAGTCAGAGATGGAAGAGATCGAACACGGGAATAAGAAAGACTACGTTCCTTTTTGATTCTTTTTATAGAGGGGGATGGAGAAAGTTGACAAAACAGACTCGCATTTCTCATAGAACAAATACGGGAAAAAAATCATATTGAAAACGTTCCTAACCCAACCCCTTCCTTCGTAGAGCTATGTATTGTAAGTGATCCGAACCTGCCCGGAGCGAGCCTCCCATAGAGGCAAGTGAAGTTGGTGAGCCGTATGATGGGCAACTATCTCTTGCGGTTCGGAGAGGACTCAGCTGTTAGTTAGTACCCCCTTGGTTTCGGGGTGGACTCTTTCACTCTATTTTATTATATACGCTTAGCGAAAAGAATGTTTTTTGATACACCTAGGACATGGATTCTATATGAACCAATGGATCGTAACAAGTCGTTACTACTAGCAATGACTTCCTCTTTCATTACTTCATCCTTTCTATATCCCTCTCCCTTGTTCTCAGTTACTCATCAAATGGCACTCAGTTCATATCTTTAAGTTCGATCAGTGACAAGGTTCAAAGAAAGGGTGGGACATTGCTTTCTTGGTTGGTTGGACCAAGGCGATTGTAGACAAGTCTTCATAGGGGAGACTCTCAATTTTCCTTCTCCTTTAATAAGCCAGATGTTTCTTTACTTGTCTGGTTAACCTAAAAAATGCATTCAACAAGGGTTAAAGTCCCCAAATGGTCCCATATAGAAAGGAATTTCAGTCGGTCGTTGATGCCCATTTTCACTAGGATCTTCGGTTGGAGCATTGTTGCTCTACGTTTTTTGCTTTGTTTATCCGGAATCTATTCCCGTTCTGCTTTGTTGGCTGATGCGCCTGGGTCTATCTACCTGGAACATTGTCTTATTTAAAGTGAATGAGAAGCCTCGAATGGAATAAGTAGCTCCTGATCCCCAAGGATAGGGGGAGGGGCTTGCTTCCTTTTTTTCTTAAAGGACGAGTCAACCTGCGATCCCTGCTTCGTAATCGAAAAAGAAAGGCTAATCTTCCTAATCATACCACTTCCAAGAGCATCAACAGCAATGCCTCCGACTAACTCCTGAGTGAGGAACTCCTCTTTCTAGTTATCCGTGGAGGTGCTAATCCCTCTTCTTTCTCTGCAATCCCACTAAGATCAGTAAGAAGTAGGATTTTTTTCTTTCTCTCTATCCTTTGGTGAAGTAAGGTAAGTAGCCTTTTTTTGGGGATGAGATTATGTTGATAAATCATCTTTCTTCTTGCCGAAGAAGACATGTATCCCAAAGCCCCAGACCTTCCAGCCCTGAAGTTGCCGCCCACCCCTATTCCAACTTTCCCAGCGGCATTCATGAAGTTTGATCCCTGACGACTAGATTTGGAATCAAGATGTATTGTCTTTTCCGTGTGTCCATCTTTTCCTTCTTTTTCTTAAATCCTTTTATGTGCGAACGAGCGAACCTGAGGTCAAATGTTCCAATCGATCGAAAGCCTCCTCGAGTTGTGTTCCATCCTACCGATCCAGGAAGGAAGCCAGGAAGCCCCTTTCTTTAAGTGCGATGTTAGGTGGTCGAAAGAGCATGCTGTATTACGAAAAAAGTAAAAAAAGACTTGGTGTCTTCAACCCCGGCCTGCCCTAGTTCCCTCACTCAGGGAAGGATAGCGGTCTCTCTCTCTTTTCGAAAGCTGAATTGTCAAAAGAAGAAGAGTGAGGTAATGTGATTAATCCCTATGTTGCCCCTTTCGGAACGGGACGTGGGGGTGCCAGGCCCAATAGTTCGAGAAAGTCCCAAGGTCCAGAGCGGTGCACGTCCGCCGGAAGCGGTTTGGCGAAGGTGTGCCCGTGTCATGGCAGGAATGCGCGAGATTTCTAGTCAAGAAGGTCTGTCATGGCATGTCCTGATCTGAGGTGGCTGTCTATGGCCTAACGTTGAAAACTTCAATTCTGATTCCTGGTGTGGTGTTTTGGTCTTTTTTAAGTCAAACTATATTATAATATCTAATTAAGCGAGGAAGACCGCGAAGAACCCAATTCGACAACTTTCAGCTCTTCTACAGATGATTGACCGGGCCGAACTCGATTTCGGCCTTCTTCCCTTGAAGACGATTGGCTGGCTTTCAACGGCCTACAATTCAATGGGGACTCTTTGACGCATCTGATCCCGCTTCAACGTTAAGGATAAGGCGATCTGCCAACGTGGATGGCAAAATAGAAAAAGAAGAGGTGAACGAGTTCCGACCTATAAAGCAGTTCAACTGCCATTCCTGAAGTTCAAGTACGGGTTCCTGTACGAGAAAGAAATGCAACCGGAGCGAAAAGCACCCCATCGAGGAGGGAGCGCAGCGAGCTGGGTTGGAAGCAGCATTCATGCCGACCTTTGAGTTATTTTTTTAACATAAACTGCTTCCTCCGGGAAGTGGAGTGGACCATCATCTTCGTCGAATACATCGATCGTGAGGGAAGAATAAGTCTCCATCTTGGATGGCAACTCGGCCCTTTCTTTATAGTTTTTTCCCGCTTTCCATGCAACCTATTATCGCCTAGGGAGTTCTTCTATGGACCCAATTCGCTCGCTCCAGCATGTGTTAAGCATACGGCGACTGGACCTCAAATGAAACCGTCGGGTTTGGAACTGTAACCCTTAGGCCTTTCCTTTAGCCCGTATTGGGCTTTGCCCAGTAGTCTATAAGGGGAAAATCTCGAACAAAGGAAGGAAGCTTTGTAGGCCTATTAGAGCGGCACTTTAGGTTCTTTTTTGGGGAGTTGGAATGGATCCGCCCATCAGAGTTAGAGTTGATCTTTCCGTTGGGGTTTAGGACTCGGCCAATACAATACATCACATCAGCTTAACCTGAAATAGACTCTTCTTTTGCCACGGAATCTCCTGTTCTAGCCCGATCCATAACTGGAGGGTGTCCATTAAGAGTCAAGATCTGCCTTCTCCGCGCCCCCTATCCCCCAATTGCCTGGTGCCACGGTTCGATCAATACAATAGAGCCGGGGAGCCATAATTAAGAATAGTATAAGGAGTACGAGTATTCAATCGCTTCGTCAGAGAATGGAAAAAGAGAGCCAGCTACCTTTGAATCGGGTTCCATCTCCTTTTCGACAACCTCTGCCGCTGAGTCAACAACGGGGAATGGCACCGATCCTGAATTCATTCCTTTTTTAGATGATATTACTTCTGTCTCGGAATCAGTATCTGTTGCTGATCCGTCCGCTACCACTGGATCGGGTACTTTGGTAGTCGATGTAGCTTCATCGGAGAAGCTGAGCATTATTGGTAACACAGGAGACCCATACATAGTCAGAGTGTGCCCCCGCGAATGGTTGAATAAAAGGCTTCTTTACCTGGCCTGGCCGCTTTACACTTTAATTAGAAAGGATTTCCACGCGATAGTATTTATTTGTCCGTCCGCAGGCGCAGGGGAGGAAGCGACGCGAGTCTTGAATTCATTCTCTTGAGGATTTTCCCTTTAATGAAATAGTCAGCCAACAGTCAACGGGAAAAGGGCACCGACACTGACCTTTACCCTGGGTTAAGACTTTGCCTACTCCAGTAAGAAGCGAAGAGTAAGCCCAGATCTCATAGGGTAAGCCGGGGAAGATAAGGCTCTATTAATCCCGCTGGTGCTCAACCGGATGCTGAATGAATAGGATTGAGGCCTAAGGTTTAGTGCCTTTTATGGCATGGCAGGAACCACGGATAGCACCGGTCTTTGCCGAGGAGTAAAAAAAACTCTTTACACTTTGAATTTATTGAATTGACTTGTAGGGACAGGACATAAAATCATCCCCTTTTCGTTGCGGCTGGAGTAAGCCTAGAGGCCAGGAGAAGAAGGCAGTCCATCAGAGTCGTCGGATCTGGCGCGGGTCTTGATTTCATTCTTTCACTTAAACTGAAAGTGAAGGGTTTACCTATAAAGAGGCCTTTCGCTGCCAAAACATTATGAGTTTAGTGAAAAAGAGCTAGTAAGAACCTTTCGTCTGGTGCACCCGTCTCTGCTTTAATTGGCGCATCTTTCTCTGCTTGAGAGTCAAAAGTCAGAGCAAACCTCTTCCCTGCCGCACGGGCAACTGGCATATTTAATTATATGATTCTCTACTTGACGAGTGCAGCCATCCCTATATCTATGCAATAAAAAACAAAGAGATCGAAAGCGATCCCTTTATATCTTACCCGGAACGAGCCCTGATGATCAGTTGAAAATTGACAACTTCAATTCGTATTTCGGATTCCTAGATTGCTATGTTGGCGCTTATTCTTTTGCTAGAGAACTTGGCATTCTTTCCAAGACATTCCGACTAGACCTTCTTTGGTCTACTACTGCTATTTCTTGTTTCGGGAAAAGTAGCACTAATCCAATTTCGTTCTCATGGCCCATGCCGAAGGGAATAGAATGAAAGATTGATTCAATCTCCCACCATTTCAGAGCCGAGCCTCCTTTTCTGCCTTTCTATCTTTACTTCCCATCCCAGCAAACGGAGGCTGAAAAGCCCCTTTATTAGTAAGGGCCCTACTAGTCTAGTAAGGCGAGCTGGGGCTCTTGATCTCGTTGGTTGAGCGAGCGAGTCTTCCTCCTCAGAGCGATCCCCTATAGCTCACTCAGACCCATCACCCGCCTCAGCAGGGATGATAGACTACCCCACCCCAACTGGATGCCTTACCCGATTCGGATTGATTGACCGGCTGATATGGGATAGCCTATTTGAAATAAAGAGATTTTTGTAACGGCTTGGTGTACCGAACTTGGCTTATACATTCTCGTACTATACTGCATCCGCATCCTCATAAAGAGCAAGAACTGCATCCGCCAGCCGAACAAGCAAGGCCAAATGCCGACCTAAGAAGGGCGCTTGCGGGTGAGTTTCTAGTTTCCCGACGGGTCGATGTACAACCGACAGGTGAATGCTTTACCAAACTCGTGTACAACTCTTTTCATGTGTATTGATTTCCGCTTCTAGAAAACCAGACTACTGAGAGTGAGAGGCTTTGGCAGAATTGATCGAACTGGCTTGCTGGATTAACTTAAGCTAATGCCCCTTGTGGTCCTTGCCTCACTGAACCCTCGGAGTCGCTCTTATTGCTTCAGGAACAGAGGCCAATTAAGCCTCATCCTTCTTCTGTGATCTTTGCTCTATGGGCTATGAAGTGAATCAAAGAAGGTAATAAGCCCCGTATAGGCGCATTCATTGATCGAGTATTTGAGCACCTGATTAATAGAGTATTAAAGCCGCTCTACACCACTTCGGACTGAGAGCGAGGAGGAAAGCGCGGAGTAGTCTTCGATCCCGCCAAGAGAAGTTAAGGATGGCACATCATAAGCAGTTGATAAATGAGTAGCGGTTCCGTAGAAGGACTTGACCAACACATCCAAGGAGCGCTAGAAATCAACGAGTTTTTCTTTAATTGGATTGGGGATGCTGTGCCAATAATCCGTTACTCCTATCGTCTGCTCTTTTCTTGATTTATTGTTGAACCCTCTAGAGCAATGGAGTACACAAAGGGTCTTCATCGGCCTCTCTTTCAATGACCTGGAGAGGGAGGTAAGAGCTTGTACGGTGGGTCTAGTAGGAGAAAAACCCGAGCAAGCTGCTGAGAAGGAATTTCGTGTAGATACTCTCGGCTCGCCTGTGATCATTTCTTTAAGCGAGATTCACCCTAATTTTAGTCGATGGAATTCCTGCATTGAAAGACACAGAAACCGGGCTATGATAAAAGGATGTCGCAGAAGTAGTCTTCGGGTGATTCAGCGAGACGGAGCATGCAGCTACCCTACCTTGCACATAAAAGGCCTACTGGGATGGAACCCACGATTCGCCATTGTATACATCTGTCTTTCTAAGGATTGATGTTGAAAGTCAGTTCACAAGCATAACCTATTGGCCCTTATCCATGCCCTTACATCCTGCGCTCCCTAACCCCGGAGCGATCCTGGCTTGAGTTTTCCCTCTCCTTGCACTAACGGACATCCCTCTCATTCCACCCTCTCGCTATGAGCAAAAGTCGGTTTTAAGCTTCCTCTTCGATCACGTGATCTATTCTCAACTGTCATGATCTTTTCTCTGAAGAAGACTCATGTTCACTTCCCTTGGGCTTCGGCCTCAGTCTATGCTCCTTGCTAGATCGGTTGTCCCTTGTTGCATCATCAGAGACTCCTTTCTGCCCATCCTCAATCTTAGAGCAATCTAACCGCTTGGGTCTATACAATAGAGGATTTCACCCCTGGTCTAAGCCATTCAACGTGTTTAAGCTAGTGCTTCTGTCTTCTCTGCGATTGAAGTTGCAGTGGTAAGCTAATCCCTTGCAGTCTCAGTCCCCGTCTAACTAGATCTCTTTATAATGCTATAGATTTCCACGATGGTAGGGCTTTAGATAAGATTGGCTAACTTTCTTTTAATAGATGGAGATTTCCCTAGGAGTAATCCTTTTCTTCCCCCTTCCAAGCGAGCCTGTCTCCCCTCACTCCGCTCGCCTCCTTCGGCAAGAAAAGGCACTACTACTGCGGATGAAAACGAGAACTCAATAGCTCACTGGCTTTCTCACAGGAATTTTCCTTTGCTCGATCCCTATATGGCTTTCTTTCAAACGAACTTGCCCGGAAAGCTTACTTCTCCTTTTGATGAGAATTCATACTATAAGGGGAAGACAAGGTCCAGAAAGCAAGGTAAGAAAACAGCCTATTCTATAAAATCCTCCATAAGCGTCTTATAGGTCTTCCAAAAAAGCAACCTCATAGAGTCTTCTTTCATATGGGCGTCTTTCTCGGCTGGATCGAATGTCAGGGAACCCTTCCTTTTCTAGTCGTGACTGTTCTAATAGAATAGATTAAAAAGATGAAAAAAATAGTAAGAAGAAAGAAGATTGAATAGGGAAAACCCAATCGCAGGGAAGGCAGAAACTTCCACTCCCCCTGACAAAGGCTCTGGCTTTCAGGTAACTCGAGCTGATGATAGAACGGACTTCTCTAAGGGCAGCACTCCCAAACAAAGGAGGAAAAGGCTCAAAGGTGATCTTCGACGGACACTTTCTTTTCAGTCTCGCTATCAATCTGAGGTTAAGCCCTGCCATAGACCGCTTAATTACTTTCTGGATTTACCTAAAAATAACAACTCGCTTTTGACCGAGAAGAGAACCAAGCCTTTCTTCACCTTTATACCCTCACCTGGCTTTCGCTACACCACGTGTGAAGCATACGGCGACTGCGATAATCGAAAGGGAATTTCCACTGGCACTCCCGCTGTAATTTACTGGCCAGGAAAGTTCACTCGCTTCTTTACTTACTTATTTTATTGAAGAAAGGGAATGAAAAAGGAGCTACTATTGAGACTGTAGTGGGACTGAGACTGAAAACTAAGATACCTATTAAGAGGTGGAACTGCTAGGCCTAGTACTTCCTATTCCTGGTATTCCAGGTGAACTTATTCAATACGAAAAAGTATAAATAGGAAAAAGAATTAGCTATGAACTCATCTACTACACTGGGTATATGGGAACTAGGACTGAAATGATATATGATATGGATGGTTTTCGAGCCTGGAAAAGACCTGTCTTTTTCACAAGATTGGTTGGATGCTTTTCCTTGCTCTCTACTTTCCTAAGCCTGCTCACTGACTTCACTTGCTAGCTAGAAAAAGATGCGAAGAGCCAGCTCTCATTTGTTTAAAATACAACTCCGGGGGCGAAGTCATGCCTGGGACTGATGTAAAGGCTTTCAAATGCTACAGCCTAGAGAGAAAAGGGAATAAATCTACCTATTATATTTTTTAACCTAGAATGGAATTCTCCTTAGCCCTCCTAGAGAAACTATTACCTCCTCGAGTACGAGCGCGAGTAAGATATTGAACGTCCCTCGTATGGATCTACTGTATTCACCTATTCCATCGCCTCGGCTGGATCGACATGAAATGAAAGAGATGTTGAAGGGAAGGCGGAAGCAAAGGCATTAGGATAGGAATGACAAGGATAAGAACTAGACTGCTTCACTCCTGGCTTTTCAACTAACTGGCCAGGAGAGTTTACTTATTACTTCCTTAGGACTGCAATAGGGCTTGCTTAGTCACCTCCTTAACTCATAGAATGCTTGAAAACTATCAACACTGATCTGATTGAGACTTGCTTTCCAAAACCAAAACAGGATAACTCAAAGGCTTGATCACTGGATGACTTCCTAGGTAAATACACTATTACTTACCTAAAATGGATGCACTAATGGATGAGTTAGTGGGCAATTCCTGAATCTCGATAGAACGTTGATCAATATTCAGGAAGAGATCGAGGAGCTCTTTCTACCGCACCTATCTGATCTTTACAGGACTCGGAGCCTCCTACAAAAGGGTAATCCTTCGGAATTTTCAATTCCTTTCGGATTTCTTATAGTGAAGGGGAGAAGACTCATTTTTCATTCTATATTCTTTATATAATATAGGGGGGAGCTTTTTTGAAGCCTAGAGAGGCGGAAGCGGCAAATCGCTTCTATCGAGTTCCCCAACAGCAGCTTAGCTTAGTAGCTTAACTCTTTCTACTGGCGCGGCGCTGCTGGATGCTTCTGATCAATAGGAAGAGGAGGAAAAAAAAGCTTACCTTATGATGAGCATCTATTTGAGTCGATCATTTCCAAGATCTAATTCAAGTTTTTTCTTATGTAGTGGAAACGCCTTACAATCTGAAGTTTTACGCTTAAGGGAAGAAATGTTCTTGGTAAATGCAGGACTTGGGACCCCCAGAATTTGTATGCAAGATGAGCCTACAGGAGTGCCAATCAACCGAGCCACCAGGTTTGAGAATAAAGTGGGATCCCTGGGTGTAGTGGCCGGTGAATCAATGATCAAAGAGCAGATTTTGGAGGGATTCTTCATCGATCTAGTGGCCGGTGAATCAATGATCAAAGAGCGAGCAGCCGCCAGGTTTAATGATTTGGTGGGATCCACAGATGTAGTGGCTGGTGAACCGCTTCTTCTTCTTCCACGAAGATTCAGACAAAACCGAGCTTGGATGGAACTGAACAAGATTTGGCGAACGAATACAAAGGTCAAAGGCTTTATGATTGAGAAAGTAAAAGGAGGTTATTCAGTAGCCATCGCAGGTTTCATTACTTTTCTTCCATTCCGTCCTCTCATAAGGCAAAGGATATCGAATGATCGATTCACCATTGAGAGCATTAATCCAAAAAGGACGAATATTGTGGTGTTCTAACAGCGGCAGATCAAAAAAGAACTTGATGAGCGAAATTTGCTGACGAAAAAAAAAAAGAGCACTTTTTTCAATTCCGAAGCCTAGCGTCTCCTGTAACACTCTATCACCTTAATCCATTCTTTTGTTGAGGGTCTGGCACTTCTTCCTCCGGCCCATCGGGAGATATTCTATAACTTTATTGCTTGCGTCCAAGTTCCAACCGAAACTACTCCTGCGGAACTTGAACAGGCCCTACACCACTCGGAGAAAGAAAGAAATGCCAAGACATATAAAAAAAAATGGGGTTTCCCTAGCTTTAGAAGGTAACCATCTTCGATACTAATAGCCATAGTCTGAGCACGAGCGTTCGTCGCGACTACAACTATTTCTAAAATATTAGCCTTCGCTCCGATACTGGTTACCTTCTCCTTCGTCGTCGCCCCTTCGTTACCTAATTCCCTATACAGAGAGTGAGCTCCCTCACGGTAAGCCCATTAGACTAAGAGATATAGCGTGCATTAGCGTTCGCCCATATTAGATAGATGGTAGTTCCATGGTTCTAAAGATGCATGAGATGTTCGCCTTCTAAGGAAGGTGGTCTTAGATCAAAATATAACAGGTTTGAATCCGTAGAAAAAACCCGAAACTCAATCAAAAACAGAAAGAAGGAAAGCCGAAGGTGCGAAGAGAGCACCGAAAGGCCAGGAGGATGGAAAGGAGTAGGAAGGCGCGTTTGACGAAACCCCAAAGTCAGGCCTCAATCCCTCTCCCCAAGGCGAATAAGAAGAGTCAGAACCCCGAGGTGAATACTGAACGGCACGGCGGTTATCTCCTAAGTCAAAAAAAGTATGAACACCACACAACGGAGTTCATGTATGACAAACGTTTTTCTTTGATTCGTAGCTAGAACATGAGGGTTTTTTTTCCTCGCCGCGCTGGGAACCGGCTTGACGGTCGCCAGCATAGGGGAGCTCCCTATGAAGGTTATCTTGCTAGGCGGACCTCCCAACTAAACTAGGAGGAATTCGGGATCTAGTTGGGAACGAGACATGCGAATCACAAGGAGAGCATGGGGAGGACTCTCATAGCGGGACCCCCTTCCCACGGGTAGTTCGGTTTGGAAGCCGAACGTGAAGCAGTAATCCGAAAGCGGACGGACATATTCGGAAGGAAGGCCTAAGGATTCCCCAATGGGAGCCTCTAGTATAGGCAAGGCATAGGCCTATCTTCCTGCTGCCTAAAGAGAGAAAGGGCAATCGGAGACGAGGTGGGGATAAACCCCACCGGCGTTTGGACGACAGGTAACTATGTCCGATCTCTTTATATATATTCCAGTTGCCAGTTGAAAGTAGTAGATCTATTGATCATTTCCATAAATACAAGAAGCGCGAATGCCGATGGAATAAAGAAGGAGCTCCATGGGCAATCCTCACATAGTCATAGCGAAGGTAACCGCAGGCTTTCTTTGAAAGGTAAACTCGGGGATGGTAAGTCAGAGCTTGGGTTTAGAAAGGAGATGCACTCATTGAGGGATCGGTTCCAGAGTGTTATCGACGGGTTGAAGGAAGACATTGGAGTGTTGAAGAAAGCAGTCGCTTCGACTCCATCCGGTGATGGGCCGTCAGAGTTAATTGCTTGCCTATACTTGCATAGAAAGAGAAGGACTCCTTTCCTCAAACTATAGGCTTCTCTCTAGCACCTGATTCAATAGAAGCAGATGCGTTCTTGGGTGACCCGGTGGGATTCTGTTCTCCCTTTTGTTGACACTTCACTGGCTCCAAAGCCTACCATTACTTTTTCGAGAGAGAAGGGGGTAACGAAGGCTAAGGCTCCTTTAACTAGAACCTTATTATATTATAATAAAGACCGGCATCCAATCAGATAGGTTTGAACTTCAGGAATATAAATAGAAACTATGACCGATGGGCTTGCGTTTCGGGTCACGAGCTTCCTTAAGACATGCCTTTAGTCCAAGAGCGAAATAGCTTTCATAAAAAACTTTCTCTCACTCTCTGTCTTTTGTCTTTCCTAACTGGCTTGCTCTCGCTCCTGTGCGTTGAGCAGGGCAATCATTAACAGGTTCTTGTACCTCTTGTCTTGATCCCGGTTCCATTTGCGAATTGCTCAAGACATCTCTTTTCAACTTTTTCGGTTGACAGACCAAACCTGTCCTAGTGGTATGGTTAACAGAAAGAGCCCTCTGAGGCTAACTCCAAGACTAATGTCTATCTTTCTGCTTCATTCACTTCCTGAACCCTTTGTGTTCCGGGGAAGGAGGTGATTGAGATTGACCTTGGCAGTTCATAACCATTTCTCGTTAGAAGAAAGATTCCTCCGATCACTATACATGTGATTGGACGACTTTCATTTCCTTTCTAAAGAACTGAGACTGTCCAGAATCGGGCTAGAAGCACTAATGGCAGTATACTTGGACCTATAGATGGGTTTATGGATGGACTAGTTAATTCTCTTTAGAAAGAGGTAGCCTTTCCTTAAGCGTCTGTTCACCTCAGGCAATGAATACGGATTCCCTTGCTTCGTAGACAGGGTTTGTGTGAAATGAGCAGCTTAGTAGGGCTTGAGCACCCTATCTCAACTCAATAGGTCGACCCGAGCCATCGCTATATGGTATGAGGAGTATGATAGCGCGAATAGCACAAGGAGGAAAGAGGCAGGAAAGAGCCGTAGAGAGGGCAAAGCTGGCATAATAGCCAGGCTAAGCAGCGATCTCATCTAGACTAAACCAAGCGGTCAGCTAAGGATCCCGGTTTTGTAAGCTACAAAAAAGAAAAGATGGGTTTGAAAATTGAGGCAAGAGCCTGTGAGCAGACAAATGAATTTTAGTGCGACCAGGAAAGAAGAAAAAAAACTAAGGCTAACTAAACGGAATCCGTGTCGTGTGAGCAGAGTAAGCTTGAGATCAGAAAGCAGCATCGTGTCAGGGTTCGCAAGCGGGGCAAGAAGTCAACCCTACTTCTACTTCTTTTTCTAGCTGCACGTAGGCCGGCAGTACTATATCAGTGCAGTCCGTCTTTGAGTCTTGCTTGCTGACTCGGATATTGATGTTCATGGCTTTCCTGGTCTATTTCCATTGCCCTATGGTATGGTATAAAGGAAAGGTGCATTCCCTCTTCCTTAGTTGTTGAAATGTCTTATGGTTGTGAAAGCGTGGTTACGGGTTTTCTATCCCCATTGAATCGTACATCAACACCTTTGTCATTGCCTTTCTGCTTCTTAGCATTAGGACTCGGCTTAGGTAATACACCGCTCTTTCTTCTTCTTAGCCATTAGGCGGGCTCTATGAATAGCTCCTGATCTTGGTCATAAAGGGAGTGAGTGCAAGCCCTGTTAGTCCCATAGGTCTAGAGCACGATCACGTGAAGAACCACCGATTGATTCACTTGTCTGATTCGGTATGTTGGCATATATAAAGTCTCACCATGTACATCCACAACTGATCGGCTCTTTCATTGCAACTCCCAACAACGGCCGTTTAGTTGGTCAACCATAGAGATGGAGCCCGGCCACATCCTTTGAAATGGAATGCTTGTTTGTAACAGCAATGGAGTTTGTCTCTTGATAGGGATCTCCGAATGGGACAACCTATTATTAGTGATAATATCTAGGTGTTCTTTGATCACTTAGAAGCGAACCCGGAGAACTGAAACATCTTAGTAACCGGAGGAAAAGAAAGAATGATTCCCTTAGTAGTGGCGAGCGAAAGGGGAAAAGCCTAAACCAATTGATTATCGATTGGGGTTATAGGAAAGTCAGTCCGTTTGGAACTCTCCCCTATATACTAAAAAAATCGTAGCTGGAGCGAGTAGAAAAAAGAATGGGAATGCCCACCAGGCTTATCGAGGAAGATCGGAACAGGGACTTGTGAGGCTAGCATGGCCATAGCTTGACCCTCTTGTTTGGGATGTAGGACGAAGACTTCATCAAGCAGTCCCGTGGAGCACCTCATAGCTTCTCCTTTCTTCTAGTGCTTTCAAGGGCACAGCGAGACAATTCCACAGCTGCGGGACAACGTAGATAACATTAGGCTGAGCGCTAAACCTTGAGAGAGACATTCGGTGTCGTGGACGAAGGATTACCCTGCTTTTCCTGATGCAAGATGCGCTGCTGACGCGAGATGGACTGCTGCTGTGAGATACACTTTTCCTATAATATTTATCCATCTCAAGAAGTCAATGAGAAAAGAATGGTATTCTCCAGTAGGGAGGCCTCCAAAGACAAGTCTGCAATGGAAGCCCTTCGAAGCGTGACAAACAAATGCTGTAAATGAGATGACCCAGAATGCCGATCAATGATTGCTTTCAAGCCAGGGGCGAGGGACAACAACCAGTGCGGAGGGATGATGTTGATGCTGGACCAGCTTATTCACCCGATGATCAAAAGAGATTCCCAGAAAACTAGGACCTGAGAGAGTCCCCGTCGGAAGGGCTATCTGTGGCTAGGATGTCCAATCTGTCGATGACAAGCGACTCTGTGCTTTTTTTTGTACTAGCATGTGTACTAGAGCGGCTGAGTATTCATTCCATAAGGACTAGCGAGTCAGCCAAGCGATTGTAGATTCTCAGAACATGGGTGAAGATTCTCTCCCTAAAGCCCTTGATTAGGTCAGATGTTGATATGAGGAAAACCCTATTGGATAGAGTTTCAAAAAAGGCCTTTGGTACCTCTTAACAGTAAAATGAACTTATTAAACAACAGCAATCACAGCTTTCAAAATAGCAGCAGATGAAATAGCAGCCTATTCCTTCACAATAACCATGGCATTCTCTGCCTACTCTTTCACTATGTCATTTGCTTTCCTTAGTAAGCCTTCTGCTCTTCGAATACCTAAGGGATTCAGTCAGTTCAGTTACTTCCCCAATCAGTACCTTGCTTCTAGACCTCAAAAGAGCTTATTCGATCACAGTTGATTCCGTGCAGTCTGTCCCTCAATCCGATTAGGGGCATGCCCTTTCTCCAAGTGCCTTACTGACTTTTGAAAGCAGACATCTGTCCATTCAATCGGAATTGATATTTCGTCAGGTATACTCAATTTAGCGATATCCCACTTCTCTTCCTAAATGAGAGGGGCTCACTTGACGGAGCGCCGAGCATTCTTCTTCGTGCTAGTTCCCCCTCTCCAGTTCTTCTAACTCGACAATTATCTCAATAAACTACGGATACCACACAGCTCCTTATTCTTCTATGACCCAAAGGTGCAAAAGAAGGAGAATCTTCCCATAGAGAATATGGCACGGGTAAGCCAATCAATCAAGCAAGACAAGCACGGTCCAGACAAGAGGGTCAACTCTCTCCGTAAGGCTCGGATACGCGTTCATAAACTCCTCTAATTCATATGTCGTACCGATATCGGGAACACATTCCAAAAGATCGCCTCTCTTTGGACTCAAGACATGTTTTGATGTCAGTCTATGGCACTTCTACACCTGGGCAGACAGAGCTTGGTAGCTCAGAGGAAGAAGCACGTACTCATGAACCAGACCCGCTTCTGTCCCTTGTTGAGGGTTGACCTCTATGCCATAGCCTATTTGGCACTGTATCCTCTTTCGGTGAATTCTCATTTTCTATCTCCCTTCCCCCTCCCGACACCAAAGAGTTGATTTCATCTCCTACTGCGGCTTGAACGCTTCTCCGTGATTCCCTCCCCTCAACTAGGCGAGGATAGGCAGAATCGGGAGTCTCGTCTATGGTGGCAAGAAATGGGGAAGCCATAAAGGTTGGGCATGAATCAGTCGTTGGGAAGGAATAAAAAGAATGAAAGGTGAAGTCATCGTTTCCGGTCGATCTCCCTCTTGAACCCGTCGGGTCGTGAGACAAAAAGCTATGTGAACGTACGCACCAGCCTTTATCCCCCAGTTCTTTTACAGCCTTTATTCCATTCCGCAAGTTGAATGTCGGAAATCTCCCTCACAGGGCGAAAACATGATTAGATTTGTCCAATCATTCCCTCCCTCAGAGCGAATTCAATAGCATTGGACTAACTCGCCACGGGAAAGCTAGCCATAAGTCAAGTAAGGTTAACAGCCCTATTCATGTGCATTCGATTCCGAAAGACCGGATTCAATAGCTGCGGATTCTCTTGCAGCAACAGCACATTCGAGAACACCGTAAGCTCCTCCTCGGAGCACTAAGCCCTTATACCGCTTTACTCTGTTAATTAGATAGACATCCTTCCCCTACTCCTGATGGTTATTTCGGATTCTGTGCCTGGGTGGTATCTAAAAAAGGCATCCTAGACTGTGGGTACTTCCTCTTTGGTATATACCCACTATCGTAGAAAAAGATGAAGTCTTTCGCGAGGACGAGGTCGCCTTGGACTATCTGTTAGTTCACTCCTCCCGGACTAAACGATCGCACACAATGACCAGGCTATAACCAAAATAGGTGTAAACGAAAGCAGTGCTTTGCTCAATCCCAGGGCGACAATCAATGGATTTCGCTTCTGAAAAGGACATCAGCTCTGAAAGAGCCGACCCGGAAGAGCAGGATCAAGATCTGGTGTCGAACAAGCAAGTAGGTGTCACTGTTTAGTAATATGGTTGGTGACTCACTGGGCTTAGTTCTGGTGATCCCAGTGAATAAAGATGATAGACGTGCAGGTGAAATTGATCAGATCGCCTTTGAAATCGATGTTTTCCATAGTGGTCTGAGGGGTTTGTTCCCCTTCGGACATGCTACATCGGATCGTCTCTTCCTTTCTTTTTCGAGCGCATCAGGCAGGCTGGTGCTGGGACCTTGTTCCGAGATGTTTTGCTGGTATCGACCAGATGCCCAAGTGGAATGAAGGGCGGAAGAGCCAAAACTGGGTTGGTGAGAGATCCAACTACTAAGGAACAAGTAATCAAATATGAATTTACATTGCTCCAATCTATCACATTCCACTTCAGCTGAATATTCATTCTAAAAAAGATCCGGTTCCTATTCTTTCTTCTCTTAAGAAATTTCTACTTTCTAGTTAGAAAAAAAGATCATTCCTAAATGCAGCCGTTCTCTTATATACGATACCACAAAAGGGATTATTCGACGAGTTTTTAACCAAAGGAAGGAAAGAGGCCAAACCAACCCATGAAAGTAAGAAAGAAGGAAAGGACTGAATCCGCTGGGATAAGGTCGAAGACTGAAGATCTTGCCATCTGTCAGTTGGATTCTCGACCAGCCTTTTCTCCTTGAGCTCTAGCAAGCGGTCTTACTCTCTCTAGCTCTAGCAACAGCTTTAGCAACTCTAGGAAGCCGAGTCTAGCTACAGACTAATACGGTCTGACTCCGACTCTTATACCTGAAACTGGAACAATGGGTAGGAAGGCAACTACCACTCAAAAAGGCTCAAAGATAGAGGGCGGCTTAGCAATTTAAGGTTTGACTTAAGTAAGACCTTTCTTTTGGAAGTAGAAAAAACTCCTGCTTTACTGACAACTTCCAGTAGCTCGTAGGCGGAAGGGACAAGAAAGGAAAGAAAAAGAGAAAGACCCATTATTCAACTAAGAGAAAAGCAAGTAGCACAATCCCCTCACCTAGGGAGAAGACCCCTTCTGATTCTTGTACGTATACTAGATCTGTTTGGATTGGATCTACTAGAAGAGGCATCACTCGAGTTATGCCTCTATTTATGCCTTTAGGCAGGAGGAGCGACTGGGCTTGGGCTCTCTCGATCCATAGCAACTGGGAGAGGGGATGGCGGAACTTAAACCAGTACTTGTCTGGCATGGCCGGTTTAAGAATTCCTTATAGAGATAGAGCTAGAAGCGCGGTTAAGCTATCACGCTTAGTGACTTCAACAAACTAGCACCCTAGGGAAGAATCTTGGTCAAACCCGAAAGGAAAGCTACTTTAAGATAAGAAGAAAACCGAGGGGTTTCGTCTGTCGAATAGTTACCCAGGAAAGCAAGATGCTATGGAAGGAGGGAAACCCGCTAACTACAATTTCATAGTTACCTTAGCCTGGTAAACCCGACACCTATGAGGATATCCGGGGCATTCTCCTCACTTTCGGGAGAAATGCACGACTTGATAGCTCATCTGCAGTCCTTCTCTTGCTCGGGCGATAGAAGCACACTCCAGAGACCTGCCCGCTTAGTGACATAAACAAAGAAGCTCCCTGGGGCAAGGAAAGTTAGCCACCTCTTTCACCCTCGGAGGGGTTTCCTTCGATAGAGGATTGGGAAAGGCATTACTACTATATTACTTGGCAGGTTGAATCTTAGCGATGGAATAATATAATTAAGTCAAAATTCATTGGATGATTGTATCATTAACCATTTCTTTATTTTGGTGCGAGGAACTTATCATGAATCCACTGATTTCTGCCGCTTCCGTTATTGCTGCTGGGTTGGCTGTCGGGCTTGCTTCTATTGGACCTGGAGTTGATCACAAACCTACGGAGAATGGGTATAGAGAGATAGGGAGGGGAGTGGGAAGCAAGCCAGGTTGTTAGATAGTAATAAGCCTGTCAGCAGGTCACAAGCGAGTAAAGAGAAGACGCTAATAGATATAGGTTCGCTGGACTGATTTTTAGGATTGTATGGAAGCACTTACCAATGAAACTGGCTGGCTTTCCTAACCCCCGGCCCGGCTTACTACGCTATTCCTTTCACACCGCTGGCAAAGGCAAAGTAAAGCATTTATCCAGAAAGACATGCAATCCCATCTCCAACTGAGAAAACTAGACTAAAGCTCGGGACTTATATTCTTATCCCGGGAGAAAGAAAGATCGGAAAGACAAGTCCGACGGCAAGGGGTGTTGTCTGGTATAGAACCAGAACAAGGGCGGAGGGAGTTGTTTTCCAGTAGCAGGTCTTGTCAGAGCCTGGTTGTAGGGTCTATAAACCGGCTTTCAACCCTTGGCTCGATTGCTTGCCCGGAATCAGAGGAATTTATGGACAGCTACTGTTAAGAAGCATGAACTCTTCATTCGCCTAGGTGTGGACGAAGACCTTTCTCTACTATAAGTCAGATGCCCCCCACTCGCACTCCCACTGATTGGATTGAACTGAGACTGGTACTAGTTTAGATAGGCTTTTACTGAAGGAAGACTGTTGATCCCTTCGCCGACTCTCCTGTTGCAAACTTCTTTCATATTTCGAACTAGGGTTCCCATTTTTTTAGTGTAAAGTGAGCCTGAACGCACTTCATAAGTCTTGCTTGGCTGCCTGTTGCTGTTATTAGGGCCTTAGCTGGTCTTCCCCTTTAGGAGGAAGAAGAAAGTCAGAAGCTGCTTTCTCGATCAACTAGATGACGCATTTGAACAAAGACAGAACGAATAGCCTAGAAAACTAATAAGCAACCTGACGCACTCCGACTTGAAAGCTGTAGTTTGCTGGATTCCTCGTCACTAGCCAAGCTTGCTTCTTTGATGGCTAAAGTGAGCATTTTGCAGGACGAGCTTGCCTCAGTAAGTCAGAGTCGCTCCCCATCAATCCTTATTTCATTTCTTTATATTCGGTTTGGAAGTTACTTTATCGAGGTCCTGTTAAAAGAGAACCATTTTGTTTGTGCAAACAATGACGAGTCTGACGGGCATCGCCAATCTCGGAGAGACATTCTTCACTACCTCGAATAACTTGGTAATCACCATTCAATTCTCCCCCCCTTTTATCCCCACGAATAGTCATGATTTGACACCATTTTTCTTACAGGATGCCGAGATGAGGCGACATGTCACCGAGGAGGCCAAGAAGCAGATTTCAGAACTTGAAGAGAAAGTAGCCACCTCGATGGCTGAGATATCTTCATTAGAGTTACAGCTGGTAATTGACATGCCCCTTTTTCATTTCTTTCAGAACCTATCTTTTAATGCCTTGTGAACTCCATCAGTTCTAATTTCTTTGAAGCTGGATCAGACTGGGGAGACAGCGGAGACTACCCCTATCGTCTATGTCCCACCCGCCACCGACCAAAGCGATGATGTTCGGGTATACCTTGTTCCCATGATCGTCCGATTTTCCTTCTTGATTCGACAACGTGCTCATTTTGGCCCCTTTTGAAAGCTGGATGCCGCTATGAAATTGAAGGCGCAGGTATCTAGTCTGGAGGCTGCCTTTTTCAAGGCACAGACCGGTATGGTTCTATCCATTCGGCAGAATTTCCATAACATCGACTTGCCTTAAGGTTTTCCCCTTCAGGTTGCATTGCCGACGTCCTCTATTGAGCTCTCAAGGGAGGAGTTTGACCTCGCAGTGAGCTCTTCGCCGCCCATGCCAGTCTCGATGTTAAGGCAATGAAATTGTTTTATTTATATGCGTTGATATCAGCACAAAGCGTGTATGTACAAAGTTTTTATGGAACCCGTTCGTTCTTCTAAGAAATTCTTTTTAAACTAAGGATTTCTGTTCTATATTTTCGCCAGAGCAGAGGGCTTAAGAATCATAAACTTCTTCCCGGAGTGCGGAATAAGGTGGCATCTTCTCGGCAAGCTCGGTTTCAAGTAGTAATAATTCGGGCTTCTTGCGCTAGCATATAGATATGCCAGCTAGCCGTTCTTGTTTGTTGTGCGCAGTAGCTTGCAGAACGGATATTTCCTGTGCTTTAGTATCCCGGGCTTCGATCTTCGGACCAACCTCCTTTTTAAGTTAAGAAGTAAAAAAAATCCGCGTGCATTGCATAAGGTTTTGATGCCTGTCTAAAGATTTCTCCTCCATTGCTCATGCGTATTCCAATACCCTTTCATGATGTCGCGTATGGATCCTTGAGAATGAATGCGTCGTTAGACCTTCCAATTAAAGTGTTGCCATGTGGTGTATTGTGTATATGGATATAAATGCTCAGATGCACCCTTCTCTGCATTTATGCATGAATGTATCCTATATGGTATGGGGAAGGAAGCTGAAACCACCATGAGTGAGCCTGCATCGAATCTTCCATCTTCCGGTGTGATTAAATCGGTAACCGATCTTATTAGTGCCTTTCGTCACTGGATTGACTGCTTTCCTGTCTTGCTAGCAATTTCGCCTAGTTTTCCTTTCTTACTGTCCTGTTGTAGCAATAACCGATGGTGGAGTCATTACCGCTGCTACTGCTTGAGTACTCGTAGCCGCTTCCGCTATTACAGAATCGGCTGTACTGTACATGAATCTGACTCTAGATATATAAATTTTAGATACATCTATGATATGAAATTGGAAACTAATCCCACTCATTAGGAACGGTTGATAATCCTGCATCTGATTGTTGCCATATCCGTTGTTCCCGTATCGGGTGTTACAGTAACCTGTGCTTGTCTCTTTCCTTCTAGTCTTTCGGGTAAATGCGGCTTTCTCTCTTGCTTCTTAGATTGGATAGGCAACCAAAGGCAGAATGGTGGATCACGCCCTCCCGAAAGATCTTCACTGGGATCTCGCTTGGAATAGAACCCTATCGCGAATAGGAGAGGGAGCCCCAGCCCCAGCCAAAACCCTTTAAATTAATCCCTTGCTTACTCCTTCCGCCTTGGAGCACCGCTTGATTGATGAGAATGCCACCACCTTGCAACTAAGAGATGGGTAAAGTCATTATGTGAAGAGAGAGGGCAACTCGACCCGTGAATACCCATCTGGCATTACTTGATCACAGACATTGGACTAATAGAAGGGGCGTTGACCTTTGGTACCTCACATCCTGATTGTCCTTCTGAGCGATCACTGGCACCACCTACCCTATGTTTATTCCCGGGTCAGCTATCACCATATCTCATTGCTGGGACCACAATCCTTGAGAAGTCGCTCGATGAGAGGTGCTCTTTGCTTCTTCCTTTTCTGGTAAAAGCGGAATCCGCCGGTTCAGGTTTGAATCCTTCCGTGCTCCTTGGCAGTAGACAAGACTTCATCTGCTTTAGTGGCAGCTGCGTCTGTTTCGGCTTCTGATTTGGATTTAGATGTGGGTCGGGATATTGATACATCGTCGGAGTTCGCTTGTGAAAGAGCTTCTACTGAAGCTTATGCGTCTGTTGATGCCGATTCATTTTATCTAGGACCTCCTGCTTTAGCTGCGACTTCAGAGTCTTTTGGTTCGGAAGAAACCGGAGCTCCTAGCTCGGGATAAACGGGAACTGACGGCTAATCATATGCCGGTGAATCAGAACTAGCGCTTAAGGCAACAGGGAGACTAGCTTGAAAGCCACACTTTCTCCTTTCTTTTCGACTTGGTGCTTTCAGTCCAATGTCAAACCTGAAAACAGCCTTGTTGTAAAAAATAAATTCCTCCGTTGGCAGGACGAAAGAAAGGCTTAGGATAGCAAATGACAGGGAGAGGGTGAATGAAAGGAAAACAACTACAACTTCTGGCTCGCAAGAAAGGCGAATAACTGCAACTGAATCGACATAGACGGACTTATAAACTTAGCACAGCGCTTACCTTAGAACTTGATATGCAGAACCTTACAAAATACCTTAGCAGCACTCCCTGTAACGAACTCCTACCTTCAAAAGGAATCCAACCCCGAAAAGGGGAACCGTCTAGAAGGGAAAAAAAACTACAACTTCCACTCAATCATTCCCAGAAGAAAGCGCCTCTTGAAAGCATTCTTTGAAAGCCTCAATTCCGATTCCGTTCCCTCAAGCCTTCAAAGATAGGATTCTTCCTCTCGGGTTCCTTCACTACTCTACTCCCAGCTATAAGGACTATAGCTGCAACGTATTGCTTCGAATGGCCCGCTACTATGCCAAGTGAGCTCGCAATGGAGGAGCTTTGGGCAATGCTATTAACAAGAAGGAAGCCTATCGCAGATCAGAGCCGAACCGAAAGCTTAATGAGACCGAGAGGCGATCCCCAGATAGCTAGAGTGACGGATAGTTCTCTTAGCGCTTATTTCGGTATGCCATAGCTGCTTAACTTCCAAGGGCACCAAGAGCTGATCTTGTTACAGACCAGATTCATCGACCGTATTCTCCTCATTGGCTTGAAAGGTCAAAACAGGAAAATCTATCTCTCAAAGATGACTCCGACTTATGGCATACTCCTAACGCGGGTGGAAGACCAACGAAGGAATTTCATCTAAGGTGTGTGGGAATAGCTTAATAAAATTCCCTTGAGCTCTACGGATGACTAAGAAGGCAGGATCAAAGCTGGCATAGCCATATAATTTCGTCACAGATTGTCCCATCCCGGCTTGTAATGGCGAAGGCTAGATTTCATGGACCAGGTTGCCGTCCGTGTGCCCCTCTCCCTGCGGGGTGTCGGACACCCACCAACAGCGGATAAGATCCCAGTCGGTCTTCTTCTTCATGTTACCTGTATTTTCGTATTACCTGCGTATATATATACATGTAATATATACCCCTTCGATAGAGATGTAGTTCTCTTTGCTGTCGATTCAGCCGAGGGAGGGTTCCACTTTTCTTGCGGATAAAGTCCCAGTGCCCAGCTATCTAGTTCCAGCCTCTTTCATTGCTTCTGCCTTTCCTAGGGTTTCAGTGGAGGTTCTAGTCGTTCTGGCTTCCATTCTGCCTTCAAGCGAACCGTACTTCTAAACTACCTTTCGAGAATCCACGAGCTACCTTCCCTTCTGCCCTTTGTCCCGAGATTGAATGATTCTTCCCATCGGTCACTGAACCACCTTTTGTCACTTCACTACCTTGATCCTCCTCTCTTGATGAACTCTCGGCTGATTCAACTCAAGCAAGAACAGCTTGAACAAGAATAGTGGATTCAATAGCTGCGGTTAGGCCTTTAGACTCTTCCTACTGTCAAGCTACTACAGGCTAAGACCCTCTCATAGCCATCTCTTTAGATCCTAGCCCAAAGAATCCCATCTGTCACGGAATCCTGAAAGAGGAGCAATTTGATCTTATCTTGTTCACCGAAGCTAATGATTTGATTTGAGATCTTCTACCTTAACCGCGTATTCTCGGCATCCGGATTCTAGGCATCTATCCTAGCAGCTACCCCACTAATTCCGAATTCCGTCTATTGCTCTAGGGGTTCTTAGTGAGATCAGAAAAGCAAGGAGCTTTCTTTCGATAGTGCTAATGTAGAAATGGAAAGATGTGAAATTAATTCCTCAATCTTTTGCCGTATAGCGTACTTTATCGAAAGGGTTGAGCATTCTTTCATTTAGAGATGTCACATCAATCAGAACTACTGTTTGAGACAAGGCATTCTTCACGCCCATTTGGAAGATGTTTTAGTGTCGAATAGAAGCCAGGCCAGGGCAAGAAGAGTTATAACAGTCTTAATATTGACAAAAGGGGAAAAGGTCTCCAAATAGTCAATGCCATATTCTTGGTTGTAACCTTTAGCAACAAGGCGTGCTTTGTAACGATCCAAACTACCGTCAGATTTCAACTTCACAGAGTATACCCACTTGCTGCCAATCAGCTGTTTGCCAGGTAGTATAGGAACAAGGTCCCATGTATGGTTTTCTTTAATAGCATCTAACTCCTCAGCCATGGCATTTTTCCAACATTGCTGAGTGATAGCCTGCTTATATGAGAAAGAGACAGAAAGAGAGTGACGGCTAGAAAAAAAAAAGGAACGAATTCAAGAAAAGTAACATGATGGGAGATACGAACACGCTTAGCAACGGGGTCATAGCATCTAAATCCTTGCTGAACATCACTATATCCCAAATAATGCATCGTACTAATTTATCGTATCGGTCAGTTTGTTCCGTTCATATGGTGGCAAGAGGACAAAACAAACACATTCAAATATGTGCAAGGAAGAGTAATCAGGCATACGATCATGAAGCATAAAGTAAAGGCTAGCATTAGCCAAAACCAACGAAGGCATATGGTTAATGAGATATACAGTATGAAGCATTGACTCTGCCTAAAAGGTTGGGGAAACGTTTTATTCTTTCATAATTAAAAAATCCTTACTATGTGACGATTGCTCAGCTACGCCGGAGTGTTAGGACAGGTTTTCTTATGAATAACACCATGCTCAGCGAGGAATGCAGCAAATTCCCTAGATGTATATTCACCTTCAGAATCAGAACGAAGAACCTTAAGCTTCCGGCCAAACTGAGTTTCAACCATTTCATAAAACTGCTTAAAGAAGCTGAACACCTGTGATTTGGCATGCATAAAATATAGAAAAGTATATCGACTGAAGTCATCCTTATGATGCTGAGGAAAAAAGGCCAAAAAAACAAAAAAAAACAGATCTTCACCATTTCTATCTTAAAATAAATTCTGTGGAAATGCAGTGAGACAATCGACCAAATACCCAGCTTATGAGCCGGAAGGATAAGTTATGCTTCTCCGGCTGTTGCTGAACCTTTTAGTTAGATCTCTATAGAAAGAAGGAAAAAAATAGGAAATGATGGATCGAATCCTGCCATTCCAAAGAAAGGCTACTTGAAAGCTCGGCATCGAAAGGGAAGAATTCGATCTGCCGCTTCTGAAGTATGAAAAAGAAAAAGTCTATCTGTAGCGAGCTGTACAAATACTCCTTTTGGTCGAGGAAATTTTATTTCTTATCAAGGAAAAAAAAATAGAAATATATTCAAACAGAATAAACGAGGAGCCCCATGCGAATATCATAGGGTTCATACCTCTGAGCCTATCAAAGAAAGGTTGAAGAAGAATAAAAAACTCCTTGCGTTTTTCTATTATATATAGTATGCTTCACCGAATCCCTTAGGGCTGATGCTGTGAAAGCCTTGGCGAGGATCATAACCTCAATTCTGCACAGTGTTGCATGGCTGAAGGAGTTCGGCGAGTGACTCGCGAGAAGCTGGAATATGTAATTTTCACCGATGATGACATGTTGGCGCCAAACCCCTTCCAAAACCGTTCGTAGTATGTTGAAGCAGAGATGAATGGGGTGGCCGTGAAGAGGGGTTGATCCTAACTCCGTAGTCAATCTCATACCTATGTCCACTGTTGAAGCGCTAGGCATTCCCAAAGAAAACATTGGAGGAGCACCTATCGAGGTATATGATTTTAGTTCGAATTGTCAAATAAATTTTTTTAGGAACAGAGTTAAGGGCACCCGGTTCAAAAACAAATTGTTTCAATCAATCGACAACCGACATAAGGAAGATACAAGCGCGTAAAACACTTTGAGAGAACGCTCCTTCCCCGAGTCTTCCAGTATCTCTCTCTCTATTCGTCTTGTTGCAATGCTAACGAGATACTAGCTTTTCTACAGAATTCGTACATTCAAAAGTACAGTATCTTCAACTACATAAGAAGAAAAAGCCCAAGGGGAAAGGTGAAACCGAAAACCTCCTCAACTTAACTTAACTTAAGAAGTATCAATACGCGCTTAAAGCATTTCCAACTAAAATTGCGTAAGAGAAAGAGGAATTCATTGACTTCGAACAAAAAAAGGAGGTCAATGAGCACTAACTCTCTTCTCTTACTTTTTCATTTTGAAAGGAATGCTGCTATAAAATAAAAAAAACGGAGGCGGAATTACAGTTCAGTTCAAGTATAATGCAGGATAGCTGCCGCTAACAAAATTCACACAATTTTCGTAAAAAAAAAAATAGCAGCAGTACGGCTTTAGAGGGGCCTCCCCTCTCTTCTATTACTTGTTGGAGTTCCCCTGTCTCCCATCCTCTTTTCAATTTCCCCGGTTAACAACCGCGGACCCCTTTTTTGAATAGAGTCCCTCTAAGGGAACAGAACAATTTAATATCAGAGAGTTGAATGGCAACCCGAATCATATTTTTTTATATTATCTTCTTCTTCATTTTTATTGGCTTCCTCCAAACGGTCCCATTACATCTTGTGCGTTTCATACTTTTTTTTGGTATAAGCCCTTAAAAAAAATAGCTCTGAAACAACTCTCATTTTTTTATGTAGGTTATTTATGGGGTCTACCGTGGATAGTAGGTTAGATTCTTTCCATTCTTTTCAGCGCCACGGCAATGATGTTTATAGACTCTGAGATTTCCAGTTCCAGCATTGAGGTAATGCCTAATGGCATCGGGAGCGGAGAGGCGGCCCGAAATTTTTAGAATGGATCAAAAAAATCCTCAGCAACCAGCCCTACCACTCAATCCTCATGCGGAACAACAAGCAGAAATATCTCATCCAGCATCGGCGGCAGGGCAATTGCCCATCGAGGGTCTACTAGAATCCCAAGGGGTTACTGATCGCGAAAACAAAGTCGCCGATCTCATCTGCGAATTGCGAAAAGAAGATGGATTGCGACTTCCTGCTCCACACCGCGCGCCAGGAAATTGTAGAACTATTGGAACAGAGTGGAATTCCCTCTATTATAGCGGATTTTGAAGCTAATGGGCGCTCTAGCCCATTTTACAGGGACTCCCTTACTTTTTATAATGATCTAAAGGGGGTCTCAGAGACTACGCTGAAAAACAATTCAAATAATATTATATAGTTCCATAATCCATTTTTTTCATTCTTTTTTTATGAGGTCGTGTACAACAACCTTAACCGCACAAGCCGGGGCTGGGCCTACCTCCATCCCTAGAGGAGCCGTATGAGGCGGAAGCTCCACGTACGGTTTTGAAGCCGAGCCTTTCCAGCAATGAGGCCTAGGGACCGATATGATGATTGGTTTAGGTAGGGCGGCCGGCCTACTACGGGCACCTGTAGGGATTAGTGCGTGAGACCGCGATCCACAAACTGACGCATGGGACTCACCCTTTACTTGGGAATAAAGAGGGGAAACATAGCATGTCACAAGAGCGAGGCGAGATCTGGAACCCTACTGCGAGAGGGACGCCTTGTGAGCCGGGCTTCTAGAGATGAGGC
>CATIWK010373734.1:55000-85552 GCA_949634005.1 Mallotus japonicus
TCCCATTCCTTCCCCGCCGAGCCGCCTCTTTTCGCCATTCGAAGTACTACCTCTGCCTTCCCTTTCTATAACATACCCAGGTGCCCTCCTTTCCAATCACTAAGAAAAAATCAATGCCAATCAAATCAAAGCTCTATCTAAGTAAAGCTTCGTCTGTTATTTTTCCGACCCAGGGTGAGTTTACTCGACCCATTCCCCAGTCTCCCACACTGCTCAAGTAAGTGTGCGACTCCGTATGAGGACCTCCTTCCCTTCTGCCCACTCTCCGTTCACACGGTTCTCAAAGCAGAGTAGGAAGGGTGGGCCAGAAGGTACCACGAGCCCTCTGCCCCACACATCTATCCAGAAGCAAGTGTAGTTCACCGGTTCCACCGAATGCTCCTATCTCTCGACAAAGATCGTGTGAGTGTGCAGTTATGCTTCGGATGCTTCGCCATAGAATAGATCGACCCAGTTCCCGTTCTTTTCCGGTGCACTCGCTTTATATCTCCGACACACAAGGAAGGACGCGGTGGGAAGGAAGCAGCCCTAGCCTCTGTCCGGCCGATCATTCCGCTGGCATCTTGCATTCACGCCTCCGTTTGACTGCCGCTCGGGGATGTAGTTGTAGATACGTTAGTCTTAGTGGATCGTTGGCTCCACCTGTTATCTCCTTCTACGACATGCTGTTGTCGTCGCCATATTCCATATGTCACTTAGTCATCTCTGCCTCGCTGCGGGTCAGCACCTCCGAAAGAAACGGAGGACTTCATTCAGTGACTCCGCGATCGCCCTCTGAACGATCAGAATAAGGTAAAGCTTGAAGATAAGTTTTGTACTCTATTAATTTCTCAGTCCCTCTAGTCGGGTGGGCGTCGGCCGGTCTTTCGACCAGATCCCCCTAAAAACCGTACGTGCGGGTCTCCCCGCATGCGGCTCACGCCATTCGAGGTGGTCCAGCCCAGCATTCATTCGCAAATCCTGTAGTAAAATTGAGACTGCTCGACCTCGGAAGCTAATTCGCGTGTAGGCAGCGCTATCTGTCGTACCGTTGACTCTATCTATTCATTGAATTCACTTTTTTACATTTTTTATATAGGCTCGCTCCCTCTTTTTCCAAGAATTAATGCGCTTCCCTTGACTTCATAGGGCCTTCTATAATAGGGGAAAAGCCTTCCATTTCCGTCAAATGACCCGGCCTCCCCTGGCTCTTCCACCGTCCGGGCTCCCTTTCCTCCCTATGCTCCCCCGGCGCAGGCCTACCACGCTTCGCGCCTGCGGCGTTTTCGCCAGACGGTCTTTTCCAGTAGTGCCATCCTCCCCGCTGGCTGTATGGGCGGGTTGTCCCTCGCTGCTGCGTTCTGTTAGGCTATAGATTACAAGAACAAATGTAGTTGAATGAGACAGCAGGCGGGTTACACGTTCCACTGTGCCGAGATGTGAGGTGCAGGTGGTGATGATCACCCCGGGGTATGCGCTAGCGCCCTTGACAGGCACTCCAGGACCCGCCAACGCTCATGAAAACCCGGGTCGGTCCTCCCCGACCAGAGGTGTGGATAACGAGGCCACCTTCACAACCTTCTCCCTTCTGTCCCTATGTTGTAGTAAGGTAGGGCGGTTTGCTTGAGTTGCTCAACCGCCCCTTAGCCCGGTGCTCATGACGCGCTACGGAACCTCCACCGTGCCGGGGGACCAAGCAGGGCGTAGCTAGCGGCATAGGAGCCGACTCGACGTCAGCGGCTTCGTGCCGCACTGGAGTAATCCAATATGTGGTTCCGCACGTTCAACCACTTCTCCGTTCATTTCCAATACTGATCGTGAAACACCATGAGCAGCAGGATGTTGAGGTCCGAAATTCGAAGTGAAATTTTTGATTTGCCCGTTCCTAGTCGTCATGGGAAAGAAAGGCAGAAATAAGAAAGAGATTATTCCCTAAGAGCTTGTACAGTACTACCAGTACCAGAAATGCATCTCCTTCGCCCGCGCGCGATAGCTCTACCTGGCGTGCCGCCTTGCATGCAAGCGAAGCGCTATTGGCGGCAATAAAATAAATAGCTCACTGAGCGATGATTGATGCAGCCCCCACCTCTGAAAGCTGAAGGAAGGCAGTGCCCTCGATTGTTTTGTTCCAGAGAGAAGAAAATAATTATGGCGCCCCAGAACCGTGACATCCAGCAGCGGCATCCCCTTGCGTGCGAGAGACTTCTATGCCAGCCGTTATTCCCGGCTCTGTTATGAAAGAAAGCGGCAGACTAATCTTACAGTTGTTCCCTAATGAGGAATTTTAAGAGATGAATTAGGGTTCTCCTTTCTCTCCTCCCCCCGGGTTTCAGTATTCATCTCGCAGATATTTCCAGATCGCGAGACTTCTCTACTCCAGTGTCGTAGATTTCTGCCATTTCCGGAAAGTTAACGGGCAGCCGCCCCTTCTCCTTCTCACAATGTTCCCGAACTTGCTAAAAAAAATGGGATCGGCGTGGGGAACTTCCGCCGGTTCTGGAGCCAGCGGGTTCTGAATGACCTCCCTCTCACGGTTAAAAAAGTGGTTAACCATCTCGAAAAATCCATATCGTCCATCCGAAAAACGTGTCTCAACTACAGCCAACTCCCCTCTTTCCCTGTTGAAAAACCTACCCTACTCCATTTTCTCTAGAAATGCTAACCAAGTGACACACTGGGGCCATGGGTCATGAAAGAGGTTGACCCCCATCCCCCTTCACTATGTATGGCCAATGAACTCCTCGCTTTAGTCCGTTCTTTTCCTTCTTTTGGCTCGGGTCGATAGTAGCCGTGGTAGTAATGTCCCGGAGTCCGGCTCCCGACCCGGGGCGCCGATCGGGAAAGTCATAAAGGGAAGTTAAACGTAATTCTAGAAGAGCGTTACCACAACAAAAAAAATCCGAGTCTTGGAAGTTTAAGTGAAAGTTTATTAGACGTGTTCCACTAAGATGGTGGGGAAACTTACTTCCGAGAGAGCTGCTTTCGCCTCGGTAATTACCTAACGAGAGAGAGCCGATGCCAAAGTCGCCCTTTACGCGAGGGAACGCCAGACAGACTTACCTCTCTACTAACTACGTTTTATATAGACTGGAAGCTAGAGAGAGACTATACCTTAGTATAGTGCCGCTACCATACCAGAGAAGGCTGTTTCATGCTAGGCGTCCAGACCTACTACGCCTGAGCCGCATACCCGGCACACTTGCTATATCCACTAATGCTTCATCCCACTTCATCCTACCAACTATACCTGATAGAAAGCCGTTCTATATTTATAAAAATTCAAGACAACAAGAAAGCAAGAAAACGATAGCGATCGGTTTGAGAGGGGGGAGGGGAGATAAGTCTTTCAAGGAAGCTAGGAATCGGGCAAGAGGAGAGGAACTATTTCAAGAAAGAATGCTATGACCTCAGACTTGAGACCGATTCAAAGATATAGGAATGAATGAATCCAATGTCATCTATACCGTGTTTTTGGGCTGTCATAATGTGACAGTTTCGACTTCCATCGGTCGACTTCTGTCGTCTCTGTCTATCCGTTTAGGGAATGGGCTTATTCATTCCGATTTCTGTAAATACTTCTATAGAACACAATCAAGCGGAAGTCTTTTTAACTCTCGGATTCCATTGTTGTTGTTGTTGCTGGCAGAGGTTCAAAATAAGAGGGTCAGAGGGGAGGAGCTAGATTCCCTTACCGCAGCTACGTTCATTTAAGGAAACTACTCAGGATTCTTCTTCTTTCTCTTTGAAATTGTAAGAGTTTCTTGATTCAAAATAAAAGTTTATTATATTAGGCCTGGGCAATTCCTTGGAAAGACTTAGGTACATAGCTCAGTCCAAGACGGACGCGGAGCTCTCACCTGGGTAACAATCTCGCGTGGGTAAGAAGTCAGGGTCAAAGCTAGGCGCTTCATTCAAAAAGGCGCATAACGGTGCAGGAGTTCCTGGAGGCAGGGACAGCAGGAGGCGTAGGGTTAAGGATCCGGATACCACGACGGGGTCCCGACAATATCCAATGTTCAAAATTAAGCTAGATCTTTGCCCATAGAATGGATTTATTTACCTCGTAGCACCATAGAGTAGACCCCTTTATGCTATACATAATCACTCGTGCACCCGCTCGGCTGGCTCATCAATGGTTCGCAGGAGGAGTAGAGTGATTAGCGGGAATTGGAGATTGCTCGTTCGCTAAAGGCCTGTCTGCCTGCCTGTTGATTCAGTACGTTCCTATCCCCTTGGGAAGTTTTATAAATCTTCCTCACCTCTAATGGTTGGTATTGAGCAGCCAGGTGGGGGTTAGGATGGGATCTATCTCATTCCATCGTATATGACATGCGCGTTGACCCCCTTTCTTTCCGGGCCCACGAATGGAAATATGTTATGCTTGTTCCATGACGACTGACTCCCCTATAAAGAATGAAAGAAGGATCAAAACATCCCGAATGAGCTTTCTCGAACGGATAAAGAAAAGAGTATTTTGAATAGTAAATCAGATCGAGTAATTCAAAGAAAGAGAGAATAAGGAATGTCCCTTCAACCACCTTCGAGATCCTTCAACGTAATGTCGCTTCCCGACTCCTTTCTTCCGGCCTACCCCCGCTCTCTTAACTTAAGGCTTTTCCTTTGCTCTGCCGAGCTTACTACTTCTCTTTTTCCTCCGTCAGACTCTGTGGAAGCCCTCCCTTCTACCCCGAGGGAGTCCTTGTTCGGATAAAGCCCTAGCCCGAGGCTTGAAAGCAGAGGAAGGGAGAAGTCCGAATCAACAAAGTCAAGTTGTAAGTTACTATTTGGATCACTAGTTTTCGGTACTCAATCTATAGGAAATTCGCTTAATCAGCACTAGCCCAGGAATTCAATTCGAATCCCGGTTCGGGACTCCTTATTCTCAAAGGTTGCTGACTCTGATAGTGGGCATAGATTAGAAAAGCCAGTCGACCTTCCAATTCAAGGTTTTGAGCCCTCTCTTTCCCTGCTGCCCAAGGCGCAACTCCAATGCTTTTTAAGGTTTATAGACCAGTAAAGTCACTCTGTAGGAGTACGGATAAGAGATAGTTTGTTCACGAGCCGTAAAGGTAAAGTAAGTTGCTCGGACCAGCGGAACAATGTGAAGGAAGGCAGTTTGCTGCTCTTCTTGCTCCAAGACAAAGGCATAGAGCTGACTGAGTCAAAGATTCAAAGGAGGTCCTCGCTCTTACTAAGAACTTCAAGTACCTTCGACCTATTAGCTCGAGAGCAAGAAAAGATAGAGTGTATGGTGCTGATGGAGCTTAGATTATCATCGAAAAAAAAGATCTCTCTTATCCTTATTTAGTTAGCCTTCCACAGGGAAACCCTTTTATTACACTACACGATCTTTACATGGATGGATCTTTTGCCCTAACCTAGCTTGCTGGAACTGACCAAAAGAGATTTAGAATGGACTTAAACTATATCTTTTCAAACTAGCACTTCTTTATTCTTTAGAATGATGGCAACTACCATTATTCATATCTAAAGTGTTATCCTTACCTTTACAAAGTAAAGTAAACAATCCCGTATTCTTCCACGGTAATGGCGCATCAAAGGAAAGATTTTTGGTCAACGAGAAAGAACCTTCCCCCGAGTTCATGAGTTAAGAGATTTAAGACATGCCTAAGAAAGGTAATAAGAATAGGCCTAACGGGTAGTTCTTAGGTTAGTTCTTCTTGAGTTCTTTATTACGTCTTTCTTACTCAAGTTATGAAGAAAAAGACAACTCCGGAGTCTAGTTAAGATGATTCTTCTTGGAAATCTAAAGTCCTTTCTGTTCCGAAGGTATGTGGTAGCCCTTGTCCGCTTAAACTTCCTTTGTGTATGTGTAGGTGCCCTTCTTGTTTTTATTTAATCTTTAATTCAGTAAGGAGGTCCTCTGTTCTCGTACCATGCCATTCGAGGGTAGCCCCAAGAAGAATTGGATCAAATACAACTGGGATGAGATGAACAGAAGGGTATAACACAATCCGCTTCGTAACTGGAAGGCCGGGTGCCTAAGTAAAGTGAAAGCATAGGCGTAGGCCAGGGGAAATAAAAGTTTTGACAGTATAGGAAAGTGGTCTTAAGCATTACGCATGGATCAAGGGCGCATTCGGCTATACCTCTCGCGGAGCAATTCCTTCTTTTTCTGTCTTGGTTGAGGGCCTTTCATTGTTGGAAGTAAAGATTTGACTGAGTCTACCTCCTCACCCCTATTCCCTTTATCGGTATAAGCCAAAAAGAACAAAGCTTTCAATTCAATCCGTCCTAGCTCTTGTCTAAGGATTCAAAGCAGGCGAAGTAGTAGAAGTCTTCGATGTAGTACAATCAGTTGTTTTCGTAGAGGGAGTTTCAGTTCTTTCAGTTGTATGTCCGTTGGCCTATCGCTTATTCGTATCAGGACGATTTCTCTTCTTGTTTGTTTGAGTTAATTTATTATGTAAAGCGAGGAGGGTATAGCACCATTGCCGCTTACTTACACGCTACGGAAATGGCTTTTTCTTTAGTTGTTCTATCTAACTGCTTTCCCCCAGCAAGTACTCATTCTTTTTTTTCTTGCCGGAAGACTTTTATTATTTGTGGTGCACGAGCACTGTAAATTCTTTTTATCTTCTTGTCTTGTATTCCGTCTCTCTTAGGAGAGATCTAATCCGAACTCCTTCCCTCACTTCGTTCATGATAGTCGGTCGAGTGGCCACTCTTCCCCTTTCTAGTGGAGTTTCGCCTCTTTCCTTGGCCTTATCTTTTGAGCTTCTTGTAAGAAAGCGCGAATCAAATGAACCTCCACCCTATTCCTATCTATGGGCCTGTACCTAAACTCTGAAAGCGAGAACCTCTATTGTCGTCCCACATTCCGAAATGAAAGAAAGCGGCAACTCTAATTCTGTTTATCTTCTTAACAGTAGAGCCACTCCTCTTCCTCTCCTTTCAGTCGAGCGATTTCATACCTCTCGCTTTCAGCGGACAGACCGAGAAAATTAGTACACGTGACACCTACTTTCTCATCTGTACACCTCTCCCTTAGTAGTGGTCCTTTTCAAGCAAAAAACACGGGTTTGGGCGACCTCTTTTCTCCATTTCCAACTGGCGAAGGGCAGGAGAGGAACGAAGTCGCTCGACCATAGGGAGAGGGGACCAAAGGTCGGGAGATCGACTGATAACGAGAGGAATGGAATGAGCTCTACTGATAAGTGGAGGAATGGGGAGGGAAAGCAGGTTCTTCGTAGAAAGAGAAAGCTAAGCGTATTTACATCAAATCGTGAATATATAAAGTGTGAGTGATACATTCCCTTTGTCGCAGATCCGCTGCTACATCTAGAGGTCCGGTCCCCTAGGTCATTTGATATCTCTAGTCTGAGTTCCGTTCAACAAGCCAGTTCTGTTAGATCGCTTACAGTCCCCGTTGTGTCCAGTAGCAGTCTCTTTTTCTTACCGGCAAGCGGGCTTGAAATCAAAGTTAAGATATCTCCATCCGGTGGGAGTTACTATCCATATAGTTCCATGGCAGTCTTCAATCCAGCAGAGTAAGAGGCAAAAGGATTCGTTTTTGCAGGCAGGAAACTCACTTTATTTCGAGGAATGGGGATTGCTTACTTATATATAGCCTCATCAATGAATAGAATATCCTGAGCCCGGTTAAGTACTTTGCATGCTATTCTTTATTTGAAGGCACGAACACAGACAGAGGAAAGAGAGCGGACTGAAACCAAGAAGAAGAAGGCATCCAATCCGGATATGAAAATGGTATAATTGCTAAATCAGTTCCTTCTCTGTGCTGCTCGTGGGATATCGTAACTATTGATCATGTCTGCTGTCTCTAGCTAATAAGATCTTCCTTCTCATCTCGGATTCGATGGGATGCCTAAGAGCAACGGATTCTTCCTTCCTGAACCTGAAAGAGCCTATTCGAGAACAGTAAGAGCAGATTCGAGGGCATCAATGAATGTGCTTGCGTCCTCTTCTTTGACTATTATACCTACCCTTCCCTCTTTTTTTGTAGAGAAGGAGAAAGATAGATCCTAAGCGACTAGGGGCCCACTTCCTTAAGTCAGATATAACTTAACTATATAACATGCTTGAAACAGTGTCTTTCCCTTCTTACCCTGCTTACTTTTTGGCTATCCCGTGACTTACTTGACCTAGATCCTGCTTTTTGGGCAAGATAAGAGGCCGCCCTATACTACCATAGGCTGGCTAAAAAGACTGCGGGCTAGAGAGTACACCCTTTACTTTAGCACAAACTGCATTAGCATAGACTGCAGGATATGAACAGAAACTGCAGAATACCGAAGGGAAGGAAAACACATTATCCAATGGAACTCAAGCAAGATCTATAGGCTTATATTAAGACTAGATGGATATGGAAAGAAAGCGGTTCAAAATACTCAGACGTTCTCATAGGATTGCTGACTTCTTTAAGTCATCTAATGTTTGAAAACTGGCCCTCCATTGGCTGGGCAAAGGTAAGCAGAAATGCTTGGAAGTGGCACTCCTTATATAGCTTTCCCAAGAAAAGAAGCAACTATTCCTAGCTTGCTTTCTTTCTACAGGCATTTTTCTAAGTTTTATCATACTTACTCGCTTTCCTTTCCTGGTGGGGTCAGAACCTTTGAGCGTGGGATATGATCACAAGATTCAATTGAGTCCTCCTTATGAAGCATGCTTATCAGAGGTAGCATCTTGTCTAGTAAGAGATTGCCCTGGTAAGTCACATACCCCAGCTTATGTTATCCATAAACCGAGTAGAAGTCTAACTGGAAGTCCCCCCATTCTTTGCCTCAGCCTGGGAAGCGTGAAAAATCTCATTCATCCCTAAATCTCGCACTCAATCGAAAGCAGGTTTCCATACAGGGGTTTCCTACGAGGGTTCTGAGAGCTTGGGTGGGGCACTAGTTAGTTAGGTTCCCATGAAAGTAACTTTCCAGCCGTTGGGAGCTCTATTCATCCAGCATGCATTTCCATTCCGTACGCCTACAAGCCGTTTAGAGTCTTGTTCAACCCTCTCGCTTCGCTCGAGCACTCCATCCCTCCCCCGTTGCCATTGCTTCTGCCTTTGAGCGAGTGCCATCCAGTCAAGTGTAAGAAAGGGCAAATCCCATCTCTGAGTCTGTTGGAGTGGCTTTCGATGTCGGTCCAGCCCATCCATACATTGTGAGGTCCTCGCTGGTCAAAGTCCCTAAAGCAAGTGAGTTCTCAAGCTCTCCAGCATTCTCTTTTCCAGCGGTTCCTTTTCATGTCCGATCCAGACGAGCCTTTTCTAGTCCTTCTACTAACGAGCCTGTTGCAGTCCTTAGGCGCGCAAGTCAGTTTGAAAGCTAGATTCCTTACGCAAGAAAGCCTGGGATAGACACGAAAGCAAAGGATCTTAGGTAAGCCACTATTTCTACTTCTTTTTCAAGCGAGCAAGAGAGGACTAAGGCAAGGGTGGTCTACGATCAGGTTCAGTTTAATAAAGTTTTTTATCATATATCATAAGGGATTACCCGTGCCATTTCCATTCCTTGAGTGAATTGATAAAATATCTCATATTACTTGAGTGCTTATGAGTATAGATTTCCAGGTCTCCCTATGCTTGGAGGGAGGCTTTCAAATTAATTCTTCACCATCTGACGTCGAAGGTTCTCGGGTAAGCTAGAAAGCAAAGTAAGCCAAAACCTGTGGAAGTCTCTCATACCTCACCCCTCTTAGGAAAGGCAGCAGCAAGAACTCTCCGGGCTAGCTCTCTCGGGCTATTCTAATCAGTGCTTCCCCTACTAATTAATAAGCGGTTCAGGTGAAGTGCTTTCATCCCTTGTTACAGCGAGTGTTCCAGTGCGAGCTGTCCCTTTTTCAAGAAAGTAAAAAAGCCCAATTGGAGTCTTAAGGTAAAGGTAAGCTCCTCCTGTTGAAAGCCCATCTAATCGAGTTGTAGTGCTAACTCCTGTTTCTAAAGAATTGAAAGAAAGAGTTGTATTTTCATCTCCTGGAGTTGCATAGCCAGTTGTTTGACTTTCTAATAAGCTAACAAGCTAACGATCTTACAGGCCCAATAGACTTTGCTTGGTAGAACTATTGGGCTTTGGCTCTTGGTCCACTCCTGCCCTTTGTAGTGCTTCCGCAAGCCCTGTCATATCTTCCGAACCTGAGGGGTCGTTCAGAAGTCCTGTTAAAGCACTCAAAAGAGGGGATGAAGATTGCCCTCTTTCCCTGATGTGACTTTACTAGAGAATAGATAGTTTCATCTTTCATATTGTTTACCGTTATAAGATTGTGCTTACGCATTAATTAAAAGGGACTATCCGAGCGTTGGAGTCTATTTATCCTCTTTTTATTCTTACTAATATCTTATCTCTTGGGTAGTCCTAGGCCTGGGTCGTCCCTGTATCTTACTAAAAGAAACTTAGTCCCTCTAGTTCAGGTCGTCATGCTGTTAGATGGAGCTTACTGGTCTTCCTACTTTTAATTGGGTAATATTTTAATGGGGATGTGGCACACAGGAATCTTGCATGCAGGTGTATTAATAAATGAGTTTCCAACTTTATTTGGCCCTTTTATAATAGGTCACTATAGGAACATGAACCCTCCATAAATGACCTTCTTTTAGGCCTAGAAAGGGAATTCCCCTTATAGATAGGAATATGCCCATGCAAAATAAGTATATCGGGAAACGGGAGTCAACGGGGGGCAGTTAGCCCGGTCGATAGATGCGGTGCTGAGGTCGCACTTCTCTTAATGAGTCTGTCCATTCGAGCAGTCTGTCGGAAAGGGTTGTAATCCCTCTCTTGGTGATAGTAGCTCTTCATCAGCTTATAGTAGGAGCTGAGCTCTCCCGCTAGCTTACTAGCTCTGGTAGTAAGGCTCTTCGGTCAATAGTTCCACTGGAAACTGCTTCCTGCCTCGCCTAGCACCTATGGAACTCTCCTTCGACGGATAAGTGAACTCTCCTTCGACAGATAAGTTAAGTAACTCTCTTTCGGGCTAACCGCTTTCTTTGTCTAGCTTTGCTTTAGGCCTTGGAAGCCTTCGTCATTCGTACCAGATATTCGACTTGGAAAGGATCATCGTTCGTCGATAGTAACCTCACTCCTTCTATGTAGCTCCTCCGGAGGTCTCCTGGGACTGATTTGACTCTGAAGAGGGGTTCCTTGCCCTAAAAAAGGCTATTGCACCTACTTCCCATTTCAGAGGGTCCGAAACATTAGCACTTTGCGATCTCGCCCGGAGGAAACTCTTAATACCTTTCTTCTCTTCTCGATCCAGTCTTAAGGTGCCATCTTCTAATTGCAGAAAAAAGCTAAGCTAGGAAACCTACCTCTTTCATCACAGTGTCGCATCTCAGCTGTCAGATAGGCTTCGCATACCGGTTGTGACTCTTTCTCCTTTCAAGTATTCAATTCCCCCCTCGTTCGGGTATAGAGTCACATAGCTCGGTAAGAAGTAAGAACTCAGCTACTCCTGAACTCATTAACTCAAGAGCTAGGGAAGGGTACGCAGTGACTTTCCCCACATCTTCGGAAGGGCTAGCTCGTCAGTACCAGGTGTTGATTTGAAAGGCCTATATTTCAGTATGAACTGTAAGCCAAATCTTCTTGTTACGGGTGCTTTTTGAGTTCCAGTTAGAGCTGTAGTTTCGAGTTTTGAGCCTGACGGGGGACTGCTTGATGAGATTTTATAGAAGAGATTTACAGTCCGTTTATATCGTAGAGTGATGTTCGAAAACACTGATGCTTAGATCGTTCCAACTAGGTTCTTAGTCCCCTAACCTCTTGAAAGCCCCAGCTCGAACCCTAGAGATTCCGGGTAAGGATCTTGCCATTTGGAAGAGCAGCTGAGGTTTGTCAAGTTACGATGAAGTCCCCTAGCCTTTACCAGTAGCTCGCCAGGCAGATTAGGCTGTAAACCAGCTAAGACGTCCAACGTGCCGGATTCCTTCTTGATGGTTTACAGTAGAGAATTCCACTCTGTAAATCTGCACCTATAGGTCTCTCCTACCTCTAAGGTAAACTGCTATGGTCTTCCATTCCGAGGGATTATGAGTGGGCGTGTGACTAAGAAAGAGAGGGAACTATCCATATTCAATATAACCCGTAGTCAAATTTCTCTATTGGCTGGCTAGCTCGTGAAATCAAGACCTCCTTACTCCCGTGCGCTACGAGCAGCTGTAAATGATGTTGCACGAATCGAATATAGGCCCCATTAGTTAGTAGGGGAATCATACGTAAATCTTTCCTAAGAAAGGACCAACGAGGATTCAGAAGAAAGGGGAAAGAAACGGTGGATGCTGAGAATGCAAGCTGTGACTGAACTGCATGAGAATCTTATCACATAGATAAGCATCGAATGCAAGCTCTTTGAAAGGGAGCAGAGTGGTAACTGCACTGGTTCACTCTGAATGGAGGACTTTTGCAGCTATATCCGCCTACTTACTTTTTCCTCGATCGAAAGACCTGCTACCAGTGGAAAACAAGGCCAAGACTTTTTCAGCCATATGGAGAAAACTTTTCCCGGTTTTGAGTTTCATTTGAGTTTAACTGGCATAGGACCTTCCTAAAAAGACTTTCCTTTGGAAAGGCGTCGAAGGAGTTAGCCCAAGGGGCAATCAGTAAACTCTTATATGAAAGACTTTGCTTTTAAGCTTATGAGAATCCCAGGCTGGGTTAAGGTAGTTCAGTGACTTCCGGGCTTAGCTCTTCATATGTTAAACTTCTATTGTATTGAAGAAGCTGTTCTTGCTCGTCTTCTCTTTGCTCTTGTTGAGTAAGATGTGATTGCTCTAGTAGCACAGCAGTAGGAATAGTCTATATCACCGATAGGCCAGGCCAATTAGTTAGTGAAGTATGGCATCTTAGTAGTGGGAGTAGGAATAGTAGCATTGGATTAGTTAGAAAGAGTATCTTCTTTCTTGTTTAATAAGCTTAGTCTCACATTAGCAGATCGAAGTGCAAGAGCAGGGCCTGGTGCTAACGTAAGGGTTGATCAAGGTTGATTTTAGTTATCTCTCTTTCTTTACTTCAGTAATGGATAGAGAGAAATGCCCTTTCGGGGAGCTTTAAAACTCCGAGTGAAAGTGAAGAAAGAATTCTATTCTCGATAGGCAGGCCCAGGAAGCCAACTTGAATAGGAAAAACAAGACAACACTTCCGGACGAAAACTCGTGATAGAAGGAAGCTCCCATACGGCTATAGCAAGCAAGTTTTTTCACGTTCATCACAATGGGCTCAAAAACCCCTGTTCCAATCGATGGTTTTGGGATTTTTTTGGCTAATAGTTACTGAGAAACCTTCTTTCAATCGTATGCCTGTGCTTGACACAGAACGCCAAGAAGTGGATTTCTTATTAGGAGAATTTCCAAGTCGAGTGACTGGGACCCTACCTGCCCTTTCGAAAAGGGCTTTGCCATACCAGATCAATAGTCTCAACCAAAAGCCCTCTTTTACCATGTCCAGGAATCCACTTCTTTACTATAACTATACTATTTAAATAGAAACCCTGTTGGAATGCCTAGTTTCGTACCCAAGCCCAGCCCAGAGTCATAGATGGGATTACTGCCCTTGGCATGGGTTGATAAATAGGAAAAAAAGCCAAAACCCCTATTTCCAGCCTAAGAGCTAAAGGGAGAAACTCTACTGCAACTTGCATGCCAGGAGGACAGAGCAAGAAATTCATCCTACTTTTTGTTCTCAAAGGCGGGCGCTTAGAGTTAGAGTACAGCTGCGTAAAAACCTCTAATCTTCGCCCATTAATTTAGACCGGCCACTGACTTATCGAACGCTTTTCAGACAGAAGTCGTCATTTTTATGTTTAGAGGTCGTTCTGCAAGGTACCGAAGTCATTCGATCGGGGAGAAAGCACACACGATCTATATATAGATGAATAATACCAGTTGAGTCGGATGGAGCTAGTGTTCTCGCTTACGGAAAAAGGGGCTCCCACATCAGAAAGAAGAGAGGCACCTAAACCAGCCACAGACGCATTAGCAGTTCGCGTGGAATCAGATTAAACCCTGGTCAAGGAAGACTGAGGTGACCAAATCGAGGACGATGAGCTATTCAATTCAGACGAAGAATTTGACACAGGTTCAGCAAGGACGGGCTTTTCATCCCAAAGAAGAAGAGCTAGAGGTGAGTGAGCCTACGAACGACCACCGCTTATCCAATTAATTGCCAATTGCAGCAGCAGACTCGAACCGATCGTTTGGAGTGAAGGCCAATATGGGCAAAAGGGTTTAAGTTGTCAACCGCAGACGGGGCTAAGCTTTATCGCGAATTCAAAGCCAGGAACCAAGCTAAGGATTCATGACTAGCGCGAAAGCCTAGCGAACAAAGAAGCGCAGCCCCTTTCTTGCTTAGTAAGGCGCATCCGTTTTCTTGCTCCCTTGTTGCGCATTAAGGACTATACCACTATATACGCTCAGAAAAAGCTTATTTATCGCACTTCCCTATGGTTATGGTATATCCCCTTTCCTATAGGACGAGTCATAGGAACCTATGAGATTGATTGAACAAGCCAACAAGGCGAAAAAGAATCATCGAACTAATGGACAGACCGCAACGCAAGTACTAGAACTCTTGAACTCGAGGAAGGACCTACCGACCGATTGCGAGAGCTGCTACAGTTCTACAATTTCCAGTTGACCGAGAAAGACCACACTTTTAGGAGACTTTTTCCCGATTTCAAGGAATTGAGAGCGATTCCCCCCTCCTCACCTGAAGCTACGGAAATCCTTATTGAATAAAAGAATCGTACGCACAAAGCAAGCAACGGATATAAGAAGAAGAGGAAAGAACCAATCACTAGCCTACTAAAAAAACATCAGTACAAGACGGCAGTCATTGATGGAAGTAAATTGGATAGCGGGCCTTTCCCTACGGGATAGGAGGCCAATACTGCTTCGGTCGCTGCGGGCTTACGAATTCCTTTGTTAACCCGAATCGGCCATTGTCTTTTCGGGTCCCCCCCACCCAGGTGGAACTTACTTAGACTATAGCGACCCTCAGAAGACATACCCACTTCTCCTTAAAAGGAGGAGCACACCTACTCTATGAAGAATTCCTGGCCTTGTTACAACAATACGCTTAAAATACCCGATTAATGCTGAATTGGGCCAAAGACGAAACCAAACGAGCTCCTTGCGCCCTACGATTGCTACTGTGATGCTTGTTGGGTGGTCTCTTCTTTGAGGAGTATGGGTCGATTTCGCTTGTTTCAAAGTGCACTGCACTGACTAGACAAACTAAATAGCACAAAAGCTTTAACCTACCTCATCCACTTTCTTTTCTATCACCGTCTGTGATGCTATGATGTGATTCATAGTATCTGGACTCAATTCAATTGGAATCGAACTCTCACTTCCGAACATTTTCCGAATCCGCTGCAAGCGAATGCCTGAGTCATGGGACATTCCAGTCTGAAGAAAGGTTCTTCGGAGCGGGCAAGGCAGGGTCTTTAGCCAATCGATATCTTTGTCAGTCAAGTCAATCATCTTGACTTACTAAGCTATTCATTCAAGTAGGGAATCAGAGTCAGCTTTGGCATAAAGGAATCTCTGTCTTGGGACTTGCCCAAATGAACTTACTTAGGAAGAGAAGCGATGCAGGATGGGAAATGCAAAAGTCTTAAGTAACCAGTAGTTGGCCGGTCCCAGTCTCAGTCGAAGGATAGGAGCCAGTGAAGTGATCCGTTATGGGAAAGGACAGTCTAAGGTAGAGCGTGAAGCTGTACCGATTATATATCGGATTGGCGAGTCAGACTGGTATCTTTTACGTAAGATCGAGTGTTAGAACGGATTCTCCTTTAGTAGCTAGTCGAAGATGGTTCACCTGGACTTGCATCCTATTCAGTCTTAAATGAAGGAAGCCAAGCATTGAATGACTTATTTATGAAGAGAAGCAAAGCATGCCTAGCGCTTTCTAGAAGAGTTTTCTTAGATACCGAATTTACTGTCTTAGACTTGACTACAGAGATCGAACTCTCTGGATTGGATCTAAACTTTCTCGAAAGCTTGCTTTCGAGAGAGCTTGCAAGTCCAAGATTTGGTCTTATCTGTCGGCGAATACGCTGCTAGCTGGACTTCCTTTTTTTCGCATCATGACTTCCAGCTGCGGGAAATCCAACTCATTGGATTGTGACATCTGGATTGGATTCGGATTGTTGTTGGTTCCATTCAAGCTAGAAGAACTGTTGGCAATAAAGTCCGGAAAGAGGGCAGCCAGTCCCATTGTACTTTTCGAACTCAGGCACCTTTCATTTCTCTGGCTTCTGGAAATAGGCACAGATTATGAAAAGAAGTTGCCCGTAGGTCCACGCCTCGTATCTTCTTGAGCTCTAAACACGCACCCCTTGACTTAATTAGAACCTCTGCTCCATACCCCCTCTCTCCCCAGAATGAGTGGTCGCGTGGCAGCATGCGTTCTGTACTCTACCTCGCTCCTTTTTCGCCCTCTTATTCCTTATTTGCACAACAATTGCAGTGTTAGTTCACACCGCCCTAAGCATTTCCGGCTTCCCACGTCCCTTATCTTTTACTTAATCCCCTGGTACCGAATAGTAGTTGGAGGGCAGTGTGTTTCGAATCTGTTGCAGGCCCTAATGACAGCCTTCTTCAAACTATTGTAAAGTGGTTCTTGTCATTGGTGTTATGATGGATGATAGAACAACAGGCTTTGGCCTCAGTTTCTCTTTTTTTTAATTTAACGATATAAGTGGAAGCCTTTATTGTAGTTGAAGGGAGTGGTTCCCGTAAGGCGAAGCACGACCGCAACTTGTTGCTAAAGTCTGAGTGTTTGAATTCTTCCTTAAGGTACAACTCAAGTTCTACCTCTGAAATTGCAAGGATCCGGACTTTGATCAGCTCGTATTCCGGCTTCAGTCCAGCCAAAAGATGGATGCAGGAGGCATGTGTATCAAGCTAGACATTGAGAAAGCCTATGACAGCCTAAACTGGAATTTCCTCGAGAGCACCTTCCTCCAAATGGGTTTTGATCAACACTGGGTAAAGCTGATTATGGCATGTGTCAGGTCGCCGACCTTTTCGATCCTATTCAATGGCACCCCAACTAGGAGCTTCAAACCCACCAGAGGCCTTCGCCGGTGGGACCCCATCTCCCCTTACTTGTTCATCATTTGTTCGGAGGTGCTTACAGCAGCCATTAACAGAGCGGTCAACAACAAGGAGCTTGACCCTTTTCGAATATCCAAGAATGGCCCCCCGGTGTCTCACTTAATCTTCGCCGATGACACGATCATCTTTGCCAAGTCCAATCGGCGATCCTGCTAGACCATCGGGAAAATAATTACAGGATTCCCACAAAGAAGCGGGCCAGAAAGCGAACCCTGAAAAGTCCATGGTCCATTTCTCGAGAAGGACCCCCCACTCCCTTAGGCCGGTCTTGTCAGATATCCTGGGAATATCCGTGAGGGGAACAATGAAAACCTACCTAGGTATCCCGCCATTGAGTGGACGCATCACAGCTGACCACCTGAAGTCAACGATAGCGAGAATCGAAGCTGGCCTCCAAGGATAGAAGAGTAAATTGCTTAGCTTTGCCGGGAGGGTGACCCTCATAAAATCGGTCACATCGGGCATCTCTTAGCTGTTTAAAAAGACCCTACTCCTTAGCATCCTCCCAGATTGAGACCCTCCAAAAGAAACTTCCTGTGGTCTGCAGGAGGAAAGAAAAAGATCCACCTGGGCTTTTATGGACAAGCTACTCTGGAGACTGGTCACTAACCCAGAGTGCCTGCGAAGGTAATGAAAGAAAAGTGCTTCCCACAGGAATCACCGCTAGCGGCTACAGTTAAACCATCTGCCTCCTTCGACTGGAGGTCAATAGCGGCGGCCAAATCTCTAGTCCTTGAGGGGATCTCTTACTTCATTGGAACGGGAACTGACACAAAACTATTGAAATGTCCCTGGTTAAACGGCTCCCCGTTTATCCACCAGCCATCTAGGTCCCACCCGACCGCAGTGGAAAGGTTTCAGTCAGTTAGCTCAATCATAAATAGATAAACCGACGAGTGGGATAGGAACCAGATTCTCCACCGATGGAATGAGGACATAGCAAATCAGATCCTAGCTAGAGAGCGGCCTCTTTCGAACAAGAGTGTCTTCATTGGCTTCTTTGGTTAGTAACGCTTTGCTTACCTTGAAGAGCCCTTCAGTGAAGCCCCTCTTTCTTGGGAAAGCCCTAAAGGCAGAAGGGTGGGGAAGGAAAAGAAGCAAGAGAGCCTTTTTCCGGGAAGGAAGGGACGGCCGAGAACGATGTCCTTTCTCGTGCCTAATGCCTAAGCGGGAGCGCCCCTCTGTCTGCTACTTTACACTACTCCTCGTGCCTGGTTTGAGCGCTTTGCTACCGCTATGTTAGAGGCAGGTTTCGTTCGCAGTGAGCATGACTCGGCGATGTTTGTTCGTGCCACTGCTCGATCACGTGTCATTCTTCTTCTCTATGTGGATGACATGATCGATCCTCAGCAGATTCAAATAACGCAGGATCAGCTACAGCGCCAGTTCGAAAGATCTTGGTCGTCTTCGTGACTTTCTTGGGCTTGAGGTTAGTACTCCCCTCGTGGTTATCTACTCACTCAGCAAAAGTACATTTCAGACCTTCTTACAAAGCTGCCTTAACCGATCAGCGGACAGCAGACACCCCCATGGAGCTTCATCTAAAGCTCCGTCCCACCGATGGCGAGCCTCTTCCAGATCCTACACGTTATCGCCAGCTCGTTGGTGGTTTGGGCATTAGGAGATTAGGAGTAACCAAGGAGTGATCTCCCTCTCTGCTTCTCATAGCTATGTAAAGTACCCCCGCTCTTGGGATGAGACTTGACTTCTCAGATGCTGCTTCTTCGGTCTTGGTGGTTGGGGCTTTAGTAAAAGGCCTAACTTCTTTTCTTGTTCACAATCCCTTTCAGGTTTGAGGGAAGAAGACGGTGCTATAGAATTAGAAGACCTTCTTGTCGAAATAACCACGGGGATGGATGCCGCTCTCAAGTGGAATCAGTTTCAGTTGAATTTGCTGGTATCATAAAGAAGTAGTGGATCCCGTTAACGGAGTTCTATGTCTGGCTTTCGCTTTACCTTGTTCAAATGGTTTGCGCGGTATAGCTCTTTGTAGGATGAGGGCTTTGCGGCTTGACTCTTACCCTTTGAAAGGTAAAGCTTTCCCGTGGGTTCGGTTGACCTATGGTTGGTTTCTGGTGGAGAGAAAGGCTGCTTTTAGGTGTTCTCTGTCCTCGTCCTAGAAATAGAAAAAAAAAAAGAGAGGTCGTAGCTTTTTGATCAATAGGCTTGGAAGAGGAGTAGGTTCGGAGATGGACTAGGGTTCACAATGAGAGAATATTTTCACCTTGTTAGCGGTACAAACTCAGGAAGAGATGTAAAAAAAGGATTCTCCTTGCCTCCTGGATACACTGGAATAGTGAAAGACATTGAGAAGCGCTGCACATCCGGCTTTGAGCTTTGAAAGAGGCCCCGGTCACGCTACCGGATATCGATGAGGGAGAGGAGCCATATGATATTAAGTAGTTTCATCAGCGGATGCAATCGTTCATGAAAAGGTTCGTGTCTTGTCTTTTAAATTGACGTAGATGATGATGTGATTGTGAAGTGTGAATGATTGTTTGGTGGTGCAAGAGAATTCATTCAGCAGAGGAACCAGTGCCCGAAAGCCGAAAAGGTACCTTACGAGGCATTGGACAATGCCCTTTTTTTCTCAACACTATCTTTGACTCCAATCAGTTTCTGTCAGTTCTCCTCTTTTTTTCTTATCATATAATAGAATAGATCACGCCTGCAGGACCCTCTAACCATCAATTTCATAAAAGAAGAAAGATTGGCCAGCGGCTAGAAGGAAAGGAATGAGCTGGCGGAGGAAGTGAAGTTAATCCGAAGAGGTTGTTTGCAATAACCGGTGTTGATGGGTTCACCCATTAGGGTTGTTATCGGTTTCGAGTTCTCGCTGTTCTCTAAGGAAGTTGAGTGAGAAGAAGTAAGAAGTCTCAATCATTGGAGCTAGGCCCTTCAAGCTTAAAGACTAGCAGTTCCTCTCTTTCATGTCATGAAGCAACTGGCCAAAGAAGCTCCTCGGCTAGGGTTTATGATCAAACTCTAAAAAGGCTTCTTGCTAAGACTGCTTTCTCTCTTCCGTATGTGAAATTTTCCTTTCAAGCAACCACATTCAGCAGTGACATCGAAATGTGAGATTTAAGCCTTTTCCTTCGCATTTGCATGTTAACAACGAGCCAACCTTCTGAGTTAGAGCTTCTTCCCCTCCTGTCATTGAAGGGCACCTAGCTTACAATCACTAGTGAAAGAGTGCTAATTGACCCAACTAGCGAATCTGTTTACAATCATTCAATATTCATTTCCGTGAATACCGCTCGAAAGCAGTCATTGAAAAGAGCAGTCATTTATCGGATTGATAGCACAAGCATGATCCACCTATCTTCTTATTTATATAGAATGAGGAAAGAGACGGGTACCATCGAGTTCAGAGCCGGCGAAGAAAAAGCTTCAATTCACAACCTAGGATAGCTAACGCTACCTTGCCTGAAGACATGGGATTGCCGTAGAAGTCACATGCCGAGCAAGTTCTCGCCTCCTCTTCCTCTACCTATCTCGGGTAAGCTACATCCATACATAGTCTAATCCTCTGATTGACTGTACTAGGTACGGAATCTTAGTCCAAAGAGTTCTGCGGAAGCGGGCTTAGAAAGGGAATTCATGGAGTAAGGGATCACATTCGATGAGAACAAGCAGAAGCCCATAGGTTGAATGTGCCGGTGGAATGAAAGGAAGAGGGAAGATGAATTCTTTCAAGAGGCAAAAGCCCCTTTAGGGGTCTCAGATGAGCTTTCCTAATGCCTTCATGGTATGGTGGGAAACTGCTTTTGAAGAGATCCACGACACGAAGCGGAAGAGCTAAATTTCAAAGCGGCTAGGTCTGGGATCGATCCCATCTAGAAAAAGAAAGCAGTCACGCCAGAAAGTCAAGCTGCCCTCATTCCTCCCTTCTAGCTATTCTTCGCAATTGAATCTAATTCCGTCAAGATAAGCTCTTCCCCTTTATGGCTGCGATCTTCCTAAACAGGATTGAACTTTATTATGTTATGCTATTCTCCTGCCCCCAATCCCTTGCTGATGTGATGTGTTTTACTTCGCACTGACGCCATTGTGTTTGCGTGAAGCTCGAGAGTCAACAAATGCAGGAATAGCTCCTCTGATGACTCAAGCAGAGTTGGTTTATGATTCCCTGGCCGCAAACAAAGAAGCTAGTTAAGGAAGAGATAGATTTATGGGACTTTACCCCATATGGTTTCACTTTGGCTAAGAAAAAGCAGCCTTTCTTTCAGAACATCCCTTCGGGAAGTAAGAGCAATTTCCTGTTTTTACTATGCCTTGAGCCTGAAACTCTTCCTTCTAGTCTACCTACGTCATTCTTTTGAATTGAAGCAGATGGACACAAGTTCACTAAAACAGCTAAAACAGCAGTTAGGCCCTTTCCATAGCCCCTAGCTAGGTGACCTGACCTGTGTGGATGAGGCAATAGGGTCCTTTTCCCTAAGTTTATTTCATTCTAGGCTGATGATTCAATACCCTTTGATGGTGAGGAAGTAGCTTCGCCAAAGAAAGCAGCTATATTTGACTTACCATCACATCAAACTCTCTCTTTCCATCAGACAGCAGGATGGCCCAGCCCGGACATGAAACCGCATTTGGAAGCATATGTGTGCCGCTTTGGCACGAGATTTCAGCTCTACTTTCATGGTTCCGCTGTTCTTAGGCCTTGAGTTAAACGTATGTTGAGCTTGGCTTTCGAATGAGGAAAGAGTTAATTGCCACGTGGAAAGTCTGACTGAGCGTCCCCTCTTGTGCCCGAATCTTCTCGGCTGAATCGTTGAGTGCCACATGAGATGACAGGTTCGATTCTTTCCCCCTTGGCTGAGTGACCTTGCTCTTCCCTCTGGACCCATATAAGTTAAGTGTAGCGCTCCGATCTCCGGCACAGATTTAGCGATAGATACGCAGCATTGAATGAAGGAAGGTCCGGGTATCAGAAAAGGATTTAAACCTCTCTTCCTACTCGATCTTCGGCATTTACTTTTGATGCGCACTAAGTTTTGATTTTCCTATGTTATAGCTTTCAATTCGATCAAGGGGATTTTAACCCACACAGCCGCGTCTCCTTCATTACAAGTTATTGGGATGGAGATAGGAATTCATATATAGGTGTCTATCATTGAAGTGAACTAATCGATTAGGTCATACTGGTGTTAGCCGATTTCTAAGCGCATTGTATCCCTTATTATCGCTACATTGATGAATGTTTCGTGTCCAAGGATTTCACAGCGGAACGTTCTGTCAATTAAAGACACCCGGCTTCTTCGAAGGAAGCCCTGAGACCTTTTGTCTTTCTTTCCTTGGAAGACTTCTATCTCTTTCTTGGAAGACTTCTCCTTCTTTAAATGCCTTTGAATAAGACCTAAGGTTCTAAGCAAAGCATGAGAAAGGGAAAGAAGACCATAGAAGGATCAATAGTAGAAGAATAGGCATCGAATGCTGCTATTAAATGCGCTGTTGTTGGTGAGTGAATAACCGGTCTTGTCGTAGCAGCTGATTCGTTCACAAGAGAAGAGCCTAGGGACTGCTCCTAATTCCAATTGAAAGCGTGACAGTTTATGGAAACCGGGGAGTCCTAATCCTATCAACTCGGAGATAGTAGAAAAACTCGCAAAGACAGTTGTGATTGCGCTTTTTAATGAGGAAAGTGCCTGGCCTGGAATACCATCTTTAAGAGAGAAAGTTCCTTGCCGAAAGCAATCAACTATGGATAAGCTCTCTCAAATCAAAAAGGCAGAAAAGGAAGAAGAGGAATCGGACCACCCTCTGACCCGACCTGATGACCCTCATCGAGCAGTAAGTAGATCAGCCTTTTCAGCCTTCCCAAATTCCCTATCCTCCTTGGAAATCCATCTCCTCTTCTGACCCGCATCTGAACCAACCTTCTGATTCACGAATAAGCAGATGAGGGAAGCATAGCGCCCAGAAGCTAGCCTGTCAGCGGAGCAGGCTGAGAAGAGAACGGGTGACTAATCCGTGTGGATAACTGTGGGTATCCTCCCTGCACGCTTCCTTAGGACCCTGAAGTCTAAGCAGGGCCACCATCCTTCGGTCGTCCCGGGGCTGCCCGTAACCGGCTCTGGAACCAAACTTCAATACCATTCAGAACAAGAGCAAACCGTCGGAAAGATATCACGCTGAGTCAACGACGGTGTGTACCTCTCACTTGAGGAAGCAAAGGCAACCAGACTAGGCGGCAGAGGGTGCCAGCCGTCCTTGGAATAATATCAAGGAATTGATATTAGTAGGAAACGGCATCCCCAGTATGTCTTTTGTTTTGGCGGGATACACCTTAATCCCATTCTTTCGTACTATGAATCCGAGGAATTTCCCTGACGATACTCCGAAGAAGCACTTTAGAGGGTTCATCTTCAAGTTGTGTTACCTAAGCCTAAGGAAGACTTTTCGTAAATCTGCCAAGTGGTCGACTCTTTTATGGCTTTTTACGGCTGGGTCATCTACGTAGCATTCTACGGTTTTATGCAACATCTCTCTGAAGATTTTCGTCATAGACTGTACTTCGTATCCTGCATTTTTTTAACCCGAAGGGCATGACTATATAAGGTAAGAGTCAATGCCGAAAGGGGTGCGGAATGGGCAAATCTGTAGAGGTCGTCCGGGTGCTTTTCCTCCCTACCTAAAAAAATAAAGCCGATGTTGCGAAGCTTCTGCACTTCTTTCTCTATCTTTTCCATGAGTAGAGGGTTCCACCCTCTCTGTGCTTGTTTTATCGGCTTTGCATCTTCCCGAATTTTGAGCTCATGGACGGCGACGTATTTTTTCCCTGGCATCTCTGCATAGCAGAATGCAAACACATCAAGGAACTCTTGGAGAGGTTGGATATACTACATCACTTCTTCAGGAGCAAGGTGGGCATTGATGAATATCGGGCGTGGTTCATCGTCCGTGCCAAAATGGATCTGCTTGACTTCGTCTTCCGTGGGAGGAGCTTTACGTAATAGGGGGCTCCTCTCTTTCTGACGCTGCACGTGTTAAGGCTTGGAGTTTTTCTTCATCTTCCTCGCCTGATTCATCACTGACGGAGCTCTATTAGTAAATTAGGACTGCTGCGAAGTTTACTGCTACTGCTAGAGAAAGGAAATCATCCAGTTCAACTTCAGGGTCTCAGCCTTCTGTAGTGGACGACTCATAAGCTTCAGATTCCGACCCATCTCTCGTTCCATAATCTGGGATGTACCCCAAGACGTACGTCGGAAAGCTGATAGCCTCCCCTTCTTCTAATGTCTGCTTTTGTGCCTTCGTCAAGCCCCTTCTCCTTAATCCTCTTCCCATTTTTGAATCCGACAGGATTTTCCAAGTCATAGCCTATTTTTGGCATTATCTTCTTAGCAATAAGGCCATAGTTGGAAAAGTCTGGCCTCCCTTCTTTCTGTAGCAATAGGCTCCACCTTCAAAGCATATGTTTAAGTTGCCCTGTTTTATATAATGGGCCCCCTGACCCTAGTCATTGGTACCACGAAGATAGCTCCCCCAGGTTTCTTAACTGACGAGTGTCACACCAGAGGTGATAGTGGAAGACCTACGCCTACGCGCATTGCCTGTTTATCCTATTGGGCCTCTTCTTCACTATCAGATGTGCCGCTAATAGTGACCACATTAGAGGAGCTTTTCCTATTTTAAGCTGCCGGAATGACCGGGGGCTTAGATCCCGGCGTTATGAGAAATTTGGAAGGTATTTTTATTTTTATTGTGGAAGGAATAAAAACCCTGGGCTTCTCGGGTCCTTTATCGCGACCTGGTGCCGAGATCACCTCTTCTTCTGAACTAGAGTCGTCACCCGAGGCCGGGTCATAAAGCTTGGAATCTGCACAATAAGCTTCGACCCCGGCTTCCGATCTGCGAAGACTGTTTTGTTTGTACTTTTTTGTCCTCGTCGACATATTTTAAGCATTGATAGAGGGTGGATGGAACAACAAAGTTCCCGTGAACCCAAGGCCTTCCCAGCAGTAGATTGTAGGACGTGTCGTTATCAATCACATAACACGTGATTTCAGACTTCAAGTCCGCCAACTGACACTTAAGGCGAATCTTACCAATCGCCTTTAGGGAGTCCTAATTTTTTCCTTGGATGGTCATCTTAGTGTGACTTAATTTACTGGTAGGGATTCCCTGGTGAGCTAGAGCACGAAGAGGCATTCTATTTATGGCGGACCCCACCCCTTTAGTTATGCTAAAGCAAAAAAATTTTGTGCTCAGCTAGCAGAAGATGTTGAGAGAGAGCAGATCTAAAGAATCCGCCAGCGGGTATCAAAGTTTCTCCACAACAAATAGATTCTGCCTCCTACACCACGCTTCTTGGATGCGGGGAATCTTGCTCAGGTTCAGGGTCAAGCATCTCAATTGCTTCAGCCAACTAGAGAATGGTCCTGTCCTTAGACCTGTTGAGAAAGATGCTCGGACCCGGTTGTCCTGGGTTTCAGACTCTACAAGGGCCAGAAACGAAAAGAGATGCCCCCACTTTTTTGCCAAGTATTGAATACCAGGGAGGATCAATCACCCGAATAAGCCTTACCTCTGCTCCCAGTCGGGGTAGATGTCTAATCAGGAAGAGATATACATGGCAGCTAGCTGAGAACCCGAATGAATCTCCTGCGCCTCTATCATTTGGCCGAGAAAGGGTTGGCATAATAGGAGAGGATAGAAGATAGAAGGGCGCTCCAGCTATGTGCCATTGTAAAAATGTAAGTCTATCACCCTGGTAGAAGATACCTAAGTTTTCTGCTACTTACCTAACCCTTAACTCGCTACTTTTATTCCGCTCGTTCCCTATGGTCGAGCACTTCGTTCATGAGTTGCTATCGCTTTAGCTGTAATAACTATAACTTAAGCTATCTTCTCAAGTGAAAACTGCTTTCCTTAGGACGAGCTTTTAGGGCTAAGTAGAAAGAGCTTATTTATTCGTCGATAACAAGCCTTTACTTCAAACAAAAAGGAATAGAACCGGAAGCTTTGATGGTAGTAAAGTCAGTCCATCTGCACTATAAAGACAGATTCTCTCTATTCTTCGTATCGCCGCTTTATACTTTATATAAGCTCCAGTGAAGCAAAGCAATGCAAGACAGATGGATAGAGGGATACTGATACTATAAGAAAGAGGACCTACTCCTTCTATTCTCTTTCCCATCAAGCTATGCATGCTTACCTGATAGTCCTTCTTTAAAGGCAGAATGGAATTCCGGTATGATCTTCCCCCTACAGAGGCTAAGCGGTCGGGTCATGGATCTTGCACTTCACTTGAATAGTGCTTTTGAGATGGCAAAGTCAAGAACCAAGCTGACTGAATCGAATCTCCTTGGAATAGAATACAAAGATGAATCTAGCTTGACGGCTATATGGAATGGATACCTTCTTTGCTCTAAGCGCGATCCGTTGTTACTTACTATAAAAAAGAAAAAAACGGGCAAAGACGCATAGTATGATTCAACTAGGCTAGGGTAGGGCAGGGAATAGAAGGATTCTATCCGCTTTGTTCCTAAGCACGCTTGGCTCGGTGAAAGTCTAGTCCAGAATTCCATTCCAGGCGGAGTTCACTTCTAAGGATTGAGCTTTGTCACTAAGACGCTAAAAAAAGAAGTTCATCCCGCTAGTGGTCGATCATTACTCTGCTTTCAAAGCAAGCGAGGTACGTCAGTCAAGTCTAACCCAAAAGCTTGAGCTTGAAGCTGATTCCGATGATTCCTCCTAACAGGGCGGCTTGTTCACGAATGCCCTGTTAGGAGGAATCATTGGACAAAAGGAGGAGACGAAGATCGACCGGCGAGAGGGTTCTTTGCATCTAGATCCCAATAGTAAATAAAGGGAGTGAGTGCACCAATCCATAAATAGCCAGTGCCATTATATCCATTCCCATTTCCTCAGTTAACCACCGAGTCTTGTCTTTTCTATGTAATTTCTTTCGATTAGATTCTTCATCTTACATACGTCATTTTTTCGAGTCGCCTCTCTAGCACAAGCTTTTACATCTGAGGAGGGGGGTCCTTAGAAAGGACGGGAATCTTGTACTGATTAAGCGGGAAGTTTACAGACACCTAGTTCCCTGTCATGGAGGGATAGTCCTAAGTGATCTAGTTGAAGTTTTAGTTCCAGTGGTCTAGCTATCCTGTTAGAGGTCGTCTAATGGGAGTCGGGCTATGGGGAATCGAACCCAATTTTTCCACGACACGACCCCCTTTTCTTTCTCTCCCCCTCGCTTTAGTTTACTCTTTTCAAGAATCGGCAATCGTAGACACAACTCCCAATGGTGAGAAATACCAACTCTCTTAGGAAAGAACTATAACCGTAAGATTCTTCTTCAACCGAAACCGCCTTGGCTTTAGAGCCAGATTCTCTTTAGTTGTTAATTCACTTTCGAAATCAGTGCCAGTAGGCGAGGGGAATAAGTCTGATTATCTTGGATCTCTACATTCACTTGAATCAGCCTCAGTGGCAGCACCGTAACCATCATCGGAATCATCATCTAAAGTAAAAATGGGCCTAGCAGGAAGAAGTTCTTGCAGACGAAGTTGCAGATTCAATAGTTAAAGTTGCAAAGCAAAGGAAGTTCCTGAGTCAGCTACTATGCCAATAATGGGAGAAAAGGCAAAGTCTGTACCAGTTGAAGTAAGCTCAGAGGCTGAATCAGTTCCAAAGTAAGCTGCAAAGGTAAAGGAATTGGAAGAATCACTCCCACCAGAATCGGTTGAAGACGAATCGGAATGATAAACTCTTCTAGGAAGACGAATCTGTTGTTACAGAATCTGCAAAGTAAGTGAAAGAAGAAAGTAAGGATAGAAGAAAGTACTTTCCTTGCTAGGAGCCTCAGGGTAAGAATCGGAACCGGAAGACTCTCTTTCTATTGTTACTGAATCTGCATTCACAGGGGAAGACTCTTCTCTTAAAGTCAAATAGTTTCCTTCCTTCTTTCCGCCTTTCCTTGTGCCTCCAACTCCAAAGTCAGTTATTACTTATATTATTTTTTCTGCTGAGTCAGGAGTTACAAAGGAAGAATGGGAAGGGCCAGATTCCAGTAGAGATTATTTCCTTGCTACTTTCCTTGCGGAAGAAGAGGAATCAGCTTCAAGTCCTGGTTCAGCATCTAGTCCCAGTGGAAGAATCAGTTGTGTAAGAAAGGGCATCCTCAGTTCTTAGAAAGTCAGTTGCATAACCGGAACCATCATCCGCCCCTATCTCTAAAGGGGCTTACGACTTTATCGAAGGTAACGTCAATTGTAGTCAGTGTCTAAAAGCGCTATCATTATGGTAGTGTGGTTAGCCTACTGGATAGAGAGTTTAGTCATTAGCCTACTGAATCGGGAGTTTAGTACCAGTACCTAAAAGTTGGAGTTGGTACCTTTCCTTTGAGTCGAGCCAGTTGCAAGCGGAGGCTGACGACTGAATATATAGTTCATGTTTCTCCTTCTATTCGTTAGGTGGTTTATTCAATTAAGGAGGAGTCGGCTTAGTAGTGAATAGGGACGTGAGGCCGCTGCTTCAGAAAACTGAATCCACGGCTTCAAAGTAAACTCGATAGACTGATTCACCTAGATCCACTTCTGAAACGAGATCAACTGCTTCTCCTGAACCAGGTAAGGCTAGTTTCTTCAGAAGAAAGAGAATCAACTGAAGAATCTGCCTTCCTTTCTTTGAAGAAGTCATTGGGTGATCTCCTGCCTCTGGATTGCCTACGAAATGCAACTGGGGACATAGGAACGACCAGGCCTTTCCTGATAGTAGTGTGCCTCTATATCAGTAAGTAGTTTCCCGCTTTCCAGAAGAAGTCGCTATTGTTCCTAAAGGCAAGAGTAGGGTCCTGCTCTGTTCCCTACTAATTGCGTAGTAAGAGAAGCAGTTGCCCTTCCCCCTCGTAGGGTTGCTCTTTTCCCTCGGTGAGTAGCTTCCCGTCCTTGCTTGTCTGGTAGTTGAATAAAGGTTGTTTTGCTTTTAGCTTCCCCTTTCTGCGAGTGTTCGGTTCCGAGCTAAGATGCCTTCCGACTCTCTATTAGTAGTAGAGCTATTAGTATTAGTAGTAGAGCTATTAGTAGTAGAGCTGAGGATAGGGGTATAGCTAACGTCCGCTTGTCCATCCTTTAGGTCTGTATCTGATCCGATGGGATCTAGGTAAATAGGTCTATACAGAGTAGCCACCTATCACCTATCTTTGTAGATAACTGCTTTTTTACTATAATAGGTGGTGGATGAGGAAAGGGGCTCTAAGCCCTTAGTAGCACGCACACTGGCGGGACCTTTCTTTCCTTCCTCTGTCCCACAAGGGAAAACCCGAACCAAGCCTATTTATTATATATTAGAATATTATTTTAAAGTTAAATTCAAATCGAAATAGCGTATGAAATCCCAAGCAATGCCCAAAGACTCCCATGTCTTTCTTGGTTGGACTAACCCAACCGGCAATTTCCGACAAGTCTTTCTGAATTTTGAGAGCAAGAAGCGGAACTACAGGGATGAAATTAAAAGTGTTTCTTACGATTACGCCCAACAGCCCACTTGAGCAATTTGCCATTCTCCCATTGATTCCTATGAATATAGGAAACTTGTATTTCTCATTCACAAATCCATCTTTGTTTATGCTGCTAACTCTAAGTTTGGTCCTACTTCTGGTTCATTTTGTTACTAAAAACGGAGGAGGAAACTCAGTACCAAATGCTTGGCAATCCTTGGTAGAGCTTATTTATGATTTCGTGCCGAACCCGGTAAACGAACAAATAGGTGGTCTTTCCGGAAATGTTAAACAAAAGTTTTTCCCTCGCATCTCGGTCACTTTTACTTTTTCGTTATTTCGTAATCCCCAGGGTATGATACCTTATAGCTTCACAGTTACAAGTCATTTTCTCATTACTTTGGGTCTCTCATTTTCTATTTTTATTGGCATTACTATAGTGGGATTTCAAAAAAATGGGCTTCATTTTTTAAGCTTCTCATTACCCGCAGGAGTTCCACTGCCGTTAGCACCCTTTTTAGTACTCCTTGAGCTAATCCCTCATTGTTTTCGCGCATTAAGCTCAGGAATACGTTTATTTGCTAATATGATGGCCGGTCATAGTTCAGTAAAGATTTTAAGTGGGTTCGCTTGGACTATGCTATGTATGAATGATCTTTTATATTTCATAGGAGATCCTGGTCCTTTATTTATAGTTCTTGCATTAACCGGTCTGGAATTAGGTGTAGCTATATTACAAGCTCATGTTTCTACGATCTCAATCTGTATTTACTTGAATGATGCTACAAATCTCCATCAAAGTGGTTATTTTTTTATAATTGAACAAAAGCGAGGAGCGAAGCATGCTACCGAGTTTACGAGGTGAAGGAGCGAGAATTTCCCCCGGATCGAATCAAAAACAAAAAATAGTGGTATTTGCTAGCAACAACATAATGGAGGCAGTCAATCAATATGGATTGATCCTAAATCTGATTCAAATCCAATATAGTACCTATGGATACATAAGAAATGTATTGACTCAATTCTTTTTAATGAA
>CATIWK010373769.1:0-25966 GCA_949634005.1 Mallotus japonicus
AAACTAGATTGATATTCATGGTTGTATACTAAAAACATAGTAATGAATATCGTTAGGTAATATAAAATACATTTATAATAGCTACATTATATATATAGCCTAGCCATCACTGTTAGATTTTAAACTTTTATTCTTTTACAATACTTATACAAAAAGATAAGAAAACAAAAGTACAAGACTTCTCTAACAAGGATGTTGGCCAACCTTACTATGAGACTTCTATACACACTCACTTAGCTCAATCCACCCACTATCAAGTCCTGTAATCTGAAAAAGTTTATAAAACAGAGTAAACTGAGTACAAAAATACTCAATGAATAGATATCCTAAGCAGAAAACAATTCAATTAAGTTAAATACAATAAATATCTCAAATCAGAATACTAGAGCATTTATAGTCAAAATCATCATCCACTTAAATCATCAAACCTAATCTTGCTTTCAAACACATTCAAAGTTTAATAAATTAAAACACATGTCTTTGCAAACCTCAATTCAACCTTTCATTTGTATTAACCATCCCTAAACAAGCATCACAACCCGGCCATAATATACAGACCATCACAAATTCATTCACTAGGCACACTTGAAGGCTAACCCTTCAACTACATTAGCACGAATTGGCCCTTCTTCCTTCACCATCCTTCAATCAAGTGCCTTGTTGTTTATTGCGCAATAACAACCAACACAATCTCAAATGTGCATATTTCATCTCAGCACATTCAACAACTCATAGTGGGTAGTAATATATAAACCAAATACCAATTCCATCAAATAGACAGTCAAAATATTGTTAACAACTTTGTAGCTTTACAAAACATTCAAACCCATCTATTCCTCAACAAGATTCAAAATAATGAAAATAAGTTGAATATAAACTCAATATATTCATCAAGTAACTCAAATAATCTCAAACCAATGAGCAAACCGAAAACATAGGGTATTAATCATTTAACTTATGAATTTGTAAACATTGTTGTTTAAAAGCTTAACTCTTATACAAGTAAATTAAGTTGTAACTAAGCTGATTTAGAACAATTTCAATACATCTATTCAGAATCATAAACCAACATTTAAAGGCTCATTTTATTGCTAATATAAATCTATTTTAAAGGCTTGAATATCTACTCACAAAATAGCTTTCAAAACCAACCCAACCGATTCACCGTTTGCTTAATTCGCACCAGCACCTTCCTTTCCTTTTCCAGCACCTAAAAAATGCAATTCCATTTATAAATCATCAATATAAAATTCCTACATACTGCCCTAACTATGCAGCCCCCTTATAATATGAAAAATATGTAAACTAACTCAATTTCACAATTCTGCCCTTTTTACTCTAAAAGGGCTGTTTGCAGACCCAACTTATAAAAATTTCCCAGACCTGTAGGAATGGAATTTGAAGCTCAAATTTGAATTAATCTTAGATTCATATGTCTACTAAATTTAAAAATTTCACCTCATTTGGACAACTATAAAGGGAGATATGGTTAGCAAAACACAACCAAGCCAGTTTACACAGACAGACTGAGCAATAAAATGTTCAGCTTCGATTTGGAGCTTCCTAGCTCAAGATATGATTGAAACACTGAGACTGTTAAACCAAACATCTAGAACCAGAAATCTGCGGCATGCAAAACCTAACTCAATTCAACCAAAATAATAAAATTACTTACCAATTCAATCACCAAAGGCTTTTAGATGATGATTAATGATCTGGAATGATTTTGAACCTTTAAATTCAGCTTGAAAATGTCATCTCTACTTGAAGAATTTAGAAATTCTTTTTAACCTCTCTTATTCTTTTCTTTCTTTTCTAAGGCAAATGCTTTCTTCTTTCTTTTTCTTAAACAAATGAAGCTGATCTTCTTAAGCCACAAATATAAAAGAAGACTCCAAGTGTAAATTGAATAGATCAACTTTAAAAATATCCATTTTGATCCTTAATGAAAAGCTAAAATTGTCTAATAACCCTCAAACTTCCAATTGTTCAATTTAGGACATTTATTTGTTTCAATTGAGTCCGAATCATCCTAAAATTTTTAGTACTTATTATTTACTTCATTTTTATTCCTAATCCTTCTTATTCTCATAATTTCACTCATTTTGAGTTTCATCAAAATTCTAAAATTATCACTCTATGTTCGAGTACAAGTCACGGCTTAACCCGATATACTAGTCTAACTATATATACTAGCTTATACTTAAATAAAATCAATATATATATATATGTAAATGCAATGCAAAATGAATGCAAATGTACCCATAGTTAGAGTACGGGTGTGACAAATATAGCCGTTAAATTCAAATATGAACGTTGAGTCTGAAAGCTTCTCTACTCATGATTGTGAGGGCATATCGTGAGCGGCTCAGTTTTGCTAAAGAGCTGAGACGCTTGCTGATCACGAGTTGAAGAGGCTTGTGACTTCAGTTCGTGACCCTATCACGATCACCTCACTATTGTGAGGGGCACAGATTTGCTGATACAATGAAGCCCTGTTGAAGCTTAGTTCGTGACTGTAGCTCACGATTGTGATCCCAGATCGTGAGGCCAGTAAAAATGTTTGTTTTTGCATATATTTGAAGCTCTTACTTCCTACAAATGATTTGAATTGTATAATACTTAAGTAGAGCTTGATTTGACCTATATCACACTTATTAAACAATATTAGTTTAATTAAATTATTTGTCAAAGATCAAAATGCAAAGATCGATTAAACCTTTTAAGGTCAAAAATCTCCCCCTTTTTGACTTTGACAAATAATTTATGTGTGTGCATAATCAATAAAATATAAATAAGAAAGGTGTATAAATAATCTCCCCCTTTGTTAATGCATAAATGAAAAAATAATCTCCCCCTTTGTTTATGCATAAATGAAAAAATAATATCCCCCTTAATATGTGCATACATATAATTTGTAAAAAGTGTAAATAAGCATAATAATAAAGCTTAATATCATACACATAAGCATAATAATAAACTTAAAGCATCATTCACACACATATATTAGAAATTCTCCCCCTTTGGCAAAGATTAAAAAGAATAAAAGGGAAAAGAGAGATTAATAAAAGAAAATTTTCATTAAACATAAACAAGAAATGTGATCCATACATTAAACAAAACTAAGACATAGGATGAATTACATATAAAAGCTACATAGCATAAGCATACTAAATAAAACTAGAGAAGATATAAACTAAACAAGATAGCTAAGAGGCAATGAGGTGGATCTTATGGAGGAGGAGGCCAAATGCAATTGAGATTGTGAAAGGCATAGAGTTGGTGGATATCATATTCTACATGATCCATTCTCCTTTCGAAATGGTCAAATAGAGAGTCAACTTGATCAAAACGCTTGTTAAGATTGGATTCAACAATAGAAAGTCTATCAAAGAACCCACTAACCCATTCGGGTTCACCTTCCAAGCTTTGTGATGTAGAAGATCTTGCCCTCATTCTTTGAGTCAGAGTAGGTTGAGATGGAGCTTGAGTTTGAGTAGGATCTTGTTGTTCCCCAAGTTCCACATTTTCAAGACCAAGATTGGTTATAGTGTCTATGTCCTCCATATCTTGATCATGCTCTTCTTCAATGGCTTCCTCACTTTTCTAAACATACAAGTTATTAATCTTCTTGAATTGATTAGAATTTTTAAAGAATTTCTCATCAAGAAGTGAACATGGAATAGAATCAAGACAATCAAGATTGACTTTGAAGTGTTGTGCTATTTTGGTTACAATGCCTCCAATGCATATAGCACTACTAACACTATCACTAATTAACCACAATCTCCATTAAAGCCATCTTCCCAAAGCCACATCTTCATTATTTAGGATACAATTTAGAAGGTAGATGTCATCAAAGGAAATTGCTTCATTACTCATACCTCTAGCATTGAAAGTATAAGTAATGAATCTATGGATGTACCATAATGGCTTAGAAGAAAAATAAGATGATTTTGAATGACCGGCTTGAAATGGAAAAGCATTAGGTTTGGTATTATTTGCCTAAAAAGAACTAGGAGACCAAAGGGTATTAGGACCTATTTCTCCTTCACTTTTAAATCCAAAGAGGTTATCAAATTCCTCTTTGGTAAGAAATCGATCTCTACCCCCTAGTTTGAAACGCATGCTATATAGTAAGGGTTTTGATCATTAAAGTTTGTGGTTCTTAAACAAAAAGAAGAAAGAAATTCAATAACAAGTGAAGGGAATGTGATGAAAGGGGTGAAGGCAAAGATATACATACCAAATTTCTCAAGAAGAGTCTTCACATAGTCAAAACAACTAAGAGATTCAAGAGCAATTTTTGACATGTATCTTGAAGGAATTATCTTTCTTTTGGCAAACTTAGAAGCTCTCTCCTTAATTTTAGAATTTGAGAAGGAAATTGGAGGAGTTTTCTTTAGTTGCTATTTGATAGCTGTCCTTCCTTGAGATGCTTGAGAAGAGGAGGGGGTTTGAGAAGAAGTTTTCTTCTTTGGAGCCATGGAATCAAGAATTGCAAATTGTAAGAGGAGAGAAGATGAGATGTAGAGATTTTTGCTAAAAAGAGAAGTGTGAGAGATATAAGTGTTAGGATAGTTTAAATAGGGATAAGAGAAGATTCTAGATTAGGGTTATTTGAGATAAAACCCTAATAAACAAGTCTAGAAACGTTACAAATTTGGAATGAAGAGAAAAGGATGAAAAATCGTGACTTTTCACTTAGCAGAATGTTGCTCACAAGCAGGTCACGATCGTGACCAATGCTCGTGAGGGGCTCAGTCAGCTGTGAATTGTCATGTCACGAGCTGTTGCAGTCTGCAATGGCTCGTGGCCCAACGTCGATAAGGGCTCTTAAACTTTAAAAAGTTTCAAATGAGTCCTTGATTTTGGACAGTTAGGTCCCTATTAATCAAAAACACACAAAATAGAATTCAAATTCAAATTCAAATTATAACAAGTTCCAATACAATCATGACAATTAATTGAACATTAAATATGCATCAATGTTATTTTCAAAAAGAATAATCATAAATATGAAGATAGAAATTCAAATAATTTTGAATACTTTTAAATTTAAAATTACTTCAAAATAAATATTATAATTAACAATAAATATGAGAATTCATTCTCTCTCATAATTTATTACCTTCCCTTTTTCAAAGATCCAAAAAAATAATATAAACATATTGAAAGAAATTTTAAAGACATAAATATAAAAAAAATTAAAACTCTTAAAATACCAAAAATGGTGAAAAGTTTGCAAATAAGTCCTTGCAACTTTCAAAAGGATGCAATTATACCCTTTGCAGAAGACATAATTTAAAAAAAAAAGAAAGTGGTAAATTATTTTTAACAAAAATAATTTTAAATAAAAAGAAATATTAAAAAGATAATAAAAATTTTAGAAAAATTTAGAGAAATATATTTCTTTATTTCTCTCCACAAGGATATGATAAAAAATATAAATTTATAAATAATTTTTCTTAAAAAAAATAGAAACAACATAAGATGCAACATGAGAGACATAAAAACATGATAACATGATCATTGATTACCACAAAACTAGCTGCACTTACAATGCATGTTCAAATGCAACACAAAATAGTACATATAATTCATGTGGCACTTGCCATATTATCACAGTCAAGGAAAAATGGAATAAGATATCAAAAATAAACAAAAGATTAAAAACTTAAAATATGCTTAGGAAATGAAGCTTTAATGCATAAGAACACATTGACAAGTCCAATCATCAATGCACTAATAAAATATGCATTCAAGATAAGCAAGAACCATCAATCATGCCTAATTCATGTCTAATGAAATTCATTCTCTCCTCATTGAGAGGCTTGGTAAAGATATCTGCTAGTTGATTATTTGTATCAACAAATTCAAGAGAGATATCACCAATTTGGACATGATCACTTAAGAAATGATGTCTAATGTCAATATGCTTGGTTCTAGAATGCTGAATGGGATTCTTACTAAGGTTTATAGCACTAGTATTATCATATTTGATTGGAATTCGATCAATGTAAATGCCATAGTCCATTAATTGTTGTTTTTTCCATAAAACTTGTGAGCAACAAAGACTAGCTGCAATATATTCAGCTTCAGCAGTGGACAAGGCAACTGAAACTTGTTTCTTGCTAAACTAAGAAACAAAACATTGTCCTAAAACTTTACAAGTTCCGAAAGTGCTTTTTCTATCTAGTAAACTACCGGAAAAGTCTACATCCGAATAATTGACAAGGTCAAAGGATCAACTCCTAGGATACCAAAGTCCTAAATGCAAACTTCCACTTAAATACTTGAAAATCCTTTTGATTGCATTAAAGTGGGACTCTCTAGGAATAGATTGAAACCTAGCACATAAGCAAGTAGCAACCATTATATCGGGTCTACTAGCAGTTAAATAAAGAAGGGATCTGATCATACCTCTAAATCGCTTTTCATCAACCGGTTTGCCATTCTCATCCTTATTGAGTTTGGTGGTGGTACTCGTTGGATTTTTACTTGACTTGACTCCATCCATTCCAAACTTCTTGAGAATGTCTGTAGTATACTTGGTTTGATTGATGAAAATCCCATATTTGCATTACTTGATTTGTAGTCCAAGGAAGAATTTGAGTTCTCCCATCATACTCATTTCAAATTCTCCTTGCATTAGCTTAGAGAATTCCTCACACAAGCAATGGTTAGTAGCACTGAAAATAATATCATCAACATAAATTTGAACAATTAATAAATCATGTTTGGATTTCTTTATGAAGAGAGTTGTATCAACTTTTCCTTTAGAAAATCCTTTTTCTAAAAGAAAATTGCTCAATCTTTCATACCAAGCTCTTGGAGCTTGTTTCAATCCATACAATGCTTTTGACAATTTAAATATATGATTTGGAAAATCAAAATTTTCAAAACCTCGAGGTTGTTCAACATAAACCTCTTCTTCAATAAAACTATTTAAAAAAGCACTTTTCACATCCATTTGATAAAGTTTAAAATCCATGAATGATGCAAATGCATGTAGCATTCTAATAGCTTTTAATATTGCAACGGAGGCAAAGGTTTCATCATAATCAATGCCTTCTTTTTGATTATAACCTTTAGCTACTAGTTTAGCTTTGTTCCTAGTTATGATACCTTGTTCATTCATCTTATTTCTAAACACCCATTTGGTGCCTCTAATAGGATGATGTTTCGGTCTAGGAACCAAAGTCCAAACTTTGTTTCTCTCAAATTGATTTAACTCTTCTTGCATAGCAAGGACCCAAAATTCATCATTCAAAGCATCATTAACATTTTTTGGGTTCAATTTGAGAAATGAAGGCTAAATTAACAATAGACTTAATTTGAGATCTAGTTATTACCCCTTTTGTAGTGTCACCTATAATGAGGTCTTAAGGATGTGCTTTCTTGAATTGCCAATCCTTTGGAAGCTCATCCTTTAAAGAGGGTTGAGGTACTTCCTCATTTTCTTCCTTATTTGGATCTTCAAGTTCCAAAGGTTTGCTAGCATTTTCTTCTTGAATAATCTCTTCCATAAGTTCACCTACATTATCATCAACACTACAAACATCCTTTCTAGGATCAAGTGAGTTTGATTCATAAAAAATAACATGCATTGATTCATCAACTACTAGAGTTCTCTTATTAAACACTCTATATGCTTTGCTAGAGGTGGAATAGCCTAGGAAAATTCCTTCATCGGCTTTAGAATCAAATTTCCCAAGATTATCCTTGGTATTTAATATAAAGCACTTGCATCCAAATACTCTTAGATATGAGATGTTGGGTTTTCTATTATTCCAAAGCTCATAAGAGGTTTTATTTAAAATTGGTCTTTTGAAAACTCTATTTGAAATGTAACAAGATATGTTAATGGCTTCCGCCCAAAAGTAGAATGGCAAATAATACTCATGAAGCATTATTCTAGCCATTTCCACAAGAGTTCTATTTTTCCTTTCAACTACCCCATTTTGTTGAGGAGTTCTAGGAGATGAAAACATATGAGAAATGTCATTTTCATTACAAAAGGTTTTGAAAAATTCATTTTCAAATTCGGTTCCATGATCACTTCTTATGGAAGTAATACAAAATCCTTTTTCTTTTTGAACTCTATTTGAAAAATTTGCAAAAGCTTTAAAAGCATCATTCTTATGAGCAAGAAAACATACCCATATAAATCTAGAGTAGTCATCCACCAATACATATGCATAGTGCATTCCACCAAGACTAGCAACTCTAGTTGGACCAAACAAATCCATATGTATAAGTTCAAGTGGCCTAGAGGTTGACACAATATTTTTTAGCTTAAAAGAAGACTTAGATTGTTTTCCCTTTTGACAAGCATCACAAGGTTTATCCTTAGTGAATTCAAGTTTTGGTAAACCAATTATAAGTTCATGCTTACAAAGATCATTCAAGCTCAAAATTTGCATGTCCTAACCTTATATGCCAAGTCCATGTGTCATGGGAAATAGACATCAAGCATTCAATATCTTTGTTGTCAATTTTATTTAAATTAATAACATAAACATTATCTACTCTTTCACCACTACATTAAGACTACTAACAAAGCAATTTTTAGGATAAAAAGTGATTTAATTTCCCATATCACATAACTGATTTATACTAAGCAAATTGTGTTTAAGACCATCAACAAATAATACATGATGTATAGTCAAGGATTGAGGATTACTGATTTCTCCAATGCCAATAATTTTTCCTTTTGCATTGTCCCCGAAAGTAATATATCCTCCTTTCTTAGCATCAAGCTTGTTGAATTGATCTTTGTCTCCCGTCATATGTCTTGAACATTCACTATTAAGATACCATTTACTTTTTGTTCTTGTGGACTTCAAGCACACCTACAAAACATAATTTACACATTATTTTGAACCCAAACCTTTCTTAGCTTAAGTTGGTTAGACTCAAGGCAATCCAAAGGAAGCAAGTTTAAGTGCAATCTTCTATAGAAGCACACATTGCTAGAGTGACCTTTGGTCATACAATAAAAACACTCAACATAGGCAAATTTATTTCTCCTAGGATGATATGCTTTCCTAGTATGTGAAACATGCCTTGTGTGTTATGGTTATGAATGCTTCCTATAACTCTTTTGAGTCATAGTGTAAGACATACATTAACAATGATAATGCATATTTTAATAGGTTTTTGCAACATGTTTATGTGCATTGTGTTGTGTAGCATGCTTATTATAATTGCGTCTAGTGTACATATAAGCATGTCTAGGTTGTGGTACTCTAGTTTGAGCCTTACCTCTTTGTGTCAATGGGGGTTGAGTCTTATAAGACCTACCCTTTTTATTTGACACTTGAGATCTCTTAAATTTGAAAGCTTGAGTCTCGTTGGTTTTAGAAGTAGAAGCTATGGAATCATGTGAAACTTTAATAAAATTAATATGTGATGATGATGAAGGAGTCATTCCATTTTTGTACCCAATACCATTAGTATCTCCATGAAATTTTTGAGAGTCAATAATACTATCTAAAGTTTCTTTTCCTCTCATGAGTTATCAATGGAATTCTTCAATTCTTGGACCTCCTTAGAAAGCTTAAGATTTTCACTGTTAGCTTTCTTAAGTTGGTCTTCTAAGGAATTTGAATATTACAAATCAATTGCAAGTTTTTTGTTTGATTTAGCAAGTTTTGAAAAATCATCTTTGAAGTTTTCAAATTCCTTGGATAAACTGGTTAACTCATGCTTATAATGCTTCTTCTTAGAAAGCAAGCTTTTGCATTTAAGCAAGAGTTTACTCACAATAGAGCTCTCATCATCATCATCATCATCATCATATTCACAATAATCATCACAAGATGAGTTAGAAATAAATGGTACCTCATTTTCATCTTCAAGAGCCATGAAGCAAAGGTTGGCCACTTCTTGTTGTTCCTCTTCCTTTTCGGATTCGGAGGAATAATCCCAAGTAGCTTTGAAGGCTTTCTTCCTATCCTTTGCTCCTTTTTTCTTGAACTTGAGTTTGGGGCACTCACTTTAGATTTAACCTAGTTTCTTGCATTCATAGCAAGTTACCTCTTTGGTTTTCTTCTTACTATCTCCTTTATACTTCTTGTTGAAGTCTCTTATTCTTGAGGTATGTTGTTTTCTCAAGAACTTCTTAAAGTTTCTAGTGAGCATAGCAATTTCACTATCTTTATCACTAGATTCCTTAAGGTTTTCTTCTTCACTATCATTTTGTGAAGCTTTTAGTGCAATGCTTTTCTTCTTCTCTTCCTTCTCTTTTACCTCTTTACCTCTTTATTTTATTGTAAGCTCATGGGTGAGAAGCTTTCCAATAAGCATGTCGGTTGGAAGAGTAGCAAGGTTTTGAGGTTCCTCAATTGAAGTAACTCGAGATTCCCAATCCTTCTTAGGTAGGATTCTTAGAATCTTGTTATTTACTTCTTCCTTAGTGAAATGTTTACCAAGTTTATTGAGGGTGGTGATAAGAGCATTAAGACGATTTGTCATATTCGTGATTGATTCTTGAGGTTTCATTTTGAAGAGTTCATACTCATACATGTGGAGTCGAACCTTCTTGCTTCTAACTTGTCCATTGCCTTCGTAGTGATTCTCCAAGGTTTTCCACATTTCCTTGGCCGAAATGCAATGTTGAAGCTTATCTCCTTCTTCTCTTGACATAGAGGAGATTAGAGTGGTCATTGCCTTTTTATTCTTGTGGTTTTCTTCCTTTTGTTCATTGTTCCAATGACTCATTGAGAGAGTAGTGACTACACCATCAACGGTAGCTTTAGGTGGTTCCCAACCCCTTAGAACAATGTCCCAAAGTTTGATGGAATCACAATCTAAATATAGCTCCATTTTGAACTTCCAATGAGGATAGTCACTACCATTAAATAATGGTCTAAGAGAAGAGATGTTTTGACTTTCACTCCCCATGATCTTGTATTCTAGCAATTAAGTTCCTAGAATCCAAGCTCTGATACCAAATGAAAATGCCTTAGAGGGGGGGGGGGTGAATAAGGCAATTGAATGAAAATCAAAATTAAATCGAATTAAGCAAGAAATAAAAATAATATTGAGAAGGAAGAATGATGAATACAAGAATTTAAAGAATTCGAATTCAACAACAATCCTATGTCTCCACCTAACTTATCCCCAAGTTAGGATTTTCAATCACCCACAATCTTATTCACAAGATTAGGTATACACAAGAGATTAAGGCTCACTCTTACAATGTTACAAACAAAAGTTTCAAGGTTGGGTATACACAAGAGATTAAGGCTCACTCTTACAACGTTACAAACAAAACTTTCAAGGCTCACTCTAAAACCAATTCCCAAGTGTTTTAATGGCTAAACACTTAAACCAACTCTTTTAGAATAGACTATCACTTCCTATTTTCTAAACCTAGAAAATATAAGAACAATAATATCTATTCTAACACTCACCAAACTCTTACAAGAGTTTATTAAATATAAAATGAATTAAAGAAAATATTCGAGAGCTTAATTGAATGCTTTGAAGTATATAATGAATAAACAAGTTTTCTTGACATCTAAATGATCTTTAGAGGTCATATTTATACTTGAGCAATTCAATTATAGTTGTTAGAAACAATCATTTCATTTCCAAGAAATTCAAAGTCCATTTGAATGAACTTTGGACTTTTGAGTTGTAAATACTCTACTCCCGGTAGGGATTTCATCAGTCCCGATCAGGACAATAAAAAATATAACCATTATAGCTGTTGAGATTTGAATTCTGTGCTGGTCTCAGTCACCATCCTTGTCAGGACCAAATTCGAGATTTGTTCTGTCCAAAATTTAAAATTTTGCCTAAATTAGTCTCAGTCGTGGGCACGGTCCCAGTCACTATCCCGATCGGTACTGTTTCATCCCGGTCTGGACCGAATCCGGGATCTGTACTGTTTGAAATTCAAAATTTTACTGAATTGATACCGGTCATAGGCAATCGTCCCGGTCGGGACTGCCTCATCTCGATCACCTTCCTGGTCAGGACCGGATTTGGGATTTTTACTGAATTTTGACAAATTTCATCAATTTTTCCAATTTTTGTTCCCAGTCATGGCCATACTCGTGACCAATGTCCAAAATGATTTTTCTTTGATATTTCTTCACCGTTTTAACTTCCAATTGTGTCCTAACTTATACACACTTAAAACAAACATATTAAATGCTAAAAATTAAGTTTGTTAAGATCAAAATCAATTATTGCTAAGGTCAATAAAAGGCTTCAAGTGACGAGGCATCAAAATGGCAACAGTTGTTACTCTGTTTAGACGTGATGGAATTGATGATCAATGATAGGTTGGATGAGCTTCAAATTAAGATCGAAGAGCTACAAAGGATGCAAATAAGTCAAAATAAAAGGCTCAAACGGCTCATAAGAACCACCACTTCCTCATTATCTAGTCCACTTTAGAAAGGGGAGTACTATCCTTTATTTTTATTTTGTTTTACTTTTAAATTAGTCATATTAATTTAGAATAGGAGAGAACATGCACCTCATTGCATTATATCGTGTGTTACATTTAGTTGGTAGGAATCATTTCATGCATAACACTTGAGTTTTTGAAGCCTATTCATAGGTAGACCTTAATTCATTGAAGATGGTTTTCTTGAAAATATATGGTAATCTTCATTTAATGTTATGTTTGGACCTTTAAAATTAGGAAAATAATTTGCGATTAAGGATTTTTAACTTTTAATGAACTCATTGCTTACTTCTTGATTGAATGATTGAACTTGGATACTTGATTTTTGAGAAAAGTGTTTGTAAGTAGTAATTGAAAATTTCACTCTTAAGTTAGTCAAGTTCTTATGTATTTTGGTATATATACAAAGAAAAATAAAATAAAAATGAGATGGAGTGTAAAATGCATTTATTTACAAGAAGATAAAACTCTATAATTTTGAATCTTTATATGCTCCTACTCCAATGCTCTCAAATAGAGCATAAGTATCCAAAGGACCCTTAATAAGGTATCCACACTAAGTAGTGAGGGAAAGGTGGGTGTCGCTGGCGGGGTTTAGTGCACATCCAAGTTTTTGGTAACCATGACACTGTTTGAGTTTAGGACTTTAAGGAACACACTACCCACTATCACATAGATAGGGCATGGAGATGAGGAGTCACCACCTAGGGTAATAATTAGGATAACTTATGAGTGGTGGTAACTCAATTCCCTAAAAGAGAGTTACCACTACAGCGAGAGGATTTTGTGTACGGAATACTAACTTCTTTTAGTCTTCTTATATTCTTTTAGAATTACTTTATTAATTCCTATTTTATTCTCTATTTACATGCAATTGATATTAAACCCAATTCAAAATTGACTCCAAAGCAAACCAATCTTATGAAAAGCACATAAATAATCCATTATCTACATATTTTATTTTACAAGTGATCCTAAAGACTAATGGCCCTAATTCATATCCAGTTTTAAATTAAATGAGCCTAAGTCTACTTATTTTAATTCTATTGGGTCTAAGTCGACAAATTATGAAAGCTTTAAACTAATAGGCCTAATTCTACATATTTTAATTCTAAAGTGAGCCTACGTCTACAATTTATGGAAAAGACTTTTAAATCAATAGGCTATGTCTAATTAATTTTAATTAACCTAAGTGAGCTTATATCTAAATTAGCTAAGTGGGCCTAAATCTATAATCTATCCTAAAACAAATAAATTGTGGGCCTACTATTCATTTTAATTTATTAAATCTAAGCCTAGTTACTAATGGACTTATTAATTAAATGGGCCTAAAATAAATTAACTAAACCTAAATTAATTAATTTATTACAAACCAAAGTTCTAAACAAATTAAAAAAGTGGCCTCAATTAAAAAACCTAATTTTAATTAAAAGGGGCTAACCAAATAAACAAAGAAATAAAAACCCTAATCTATTCACCTAAATCTAATTCAATTTTAATTATAAAACCCTAATTTTAATATCTATGCCATTGATTTTAATTAAATTACCCAATTGAAACCCTAATTTTACTAATTAATTAATTAAAATAAAACATAACACTCAGGATTTCACTATCCCACTATTGAGACTATTACAATGGTCTACTGAAAATTAAAAACTAAAATTAATACAACCCAAAAATAATGATAAAAATACAAAAATTAAAATAACACAGAAATAAAAAATAGAAAAATAAAATAAACTACATAAACTAAAAGGATAGTATTGACTCCACTGCTTTAGTTATGGATTTTCTCCATGGATGATATTCCTCCTTAGTATGTTCATCATATAACTCCCTCCATCATGAAAGAAAGATAAGTAAACAAAGAAAAATAAATTAGAATGTATCTAAAATATTTAATAGAAATAAAATCAAGATAAAAAGAAATAAAATAAAAATCAAAAGAGGAAAGAATAGATGAAAATGTTTGGATGCAATATTGATTCCCCTCAGAAGGTGATCACCATTGATAGAAAGTCTGCCGCTTTTGTGTTATCTGTGAGCTTTATTTTATTTGGATCTAATCCACGGCAAGAACTAACAAAAAAGGAGGATGGTGTTTTTGGCTCACGACTAAAATCACAATGACAAGGAAAATTCTCACGGCCAAAATCCAGAAGTTTTTTTCTTTTTTTGAAAATCTTTAATGAAAACTATGTAAAGACAAACTCTCAGAGATAAAATTCAAAAGCCAGGAACTCCACGGCAAAGAATCAGGAAGTCCCCCTTTTGTGAAAATTTTCCTTTTTATTTATAAAAAGAATAAGATAATAAAATAAAATAAAGTAAAATAAATCTAATCCTAATAATATGATAAGTGTAGATTATTAGGGATTATCAAAATAAAATAAGTAAATAAAAAAAACAGTGAATTAAATTGGGCACTTTGGCCTAAAGTGGCCATTTGACCAAAATTGGGTCTTTTGGCCCCTTTTTTCATTTTCTTTTTTTATTGTTTTTTGGAAATTTATTTTTGAAAATTTATTTTTGTATTATTTTTTTGAAAATTTATTTTTATATATTTTTTATTTTTTAAAAATTAAATAAAATTTACAAATATGTCTTAAAAAGAATTTACAATTTAGTCCAAAACCAATAAACCAGATCTAATAAATCTAATTTCACAGTCAATTTTCATCATTGGGTCTTCTGTTGTATCCAAACTCAAATCATCCAAAAATTGGGTGCTTATAATTGCCCCCCCTTTGTTGCTATTTGCTTGACAAATTGTGTCAAAGCTAATGTTGATACCCAAAATTTCAACATCCTCCTAAAAATCCGATGATGAAGGTTTCCTGTCAACCAGATAGGGGAAAACTTCTTTGGAAGTCTTCTCGAGCATGCGTAGACTGAGTAAAAATCCAAAAAATACCTAAAAAGTCCAAAAATACATACCCGAGCTTAAAAAACCCAAAACGGGTCGACAATGAGTGAATGCAAGGCCCAAAAGACCAAAGGTCGGGCTGATTCACTGGTGTGGGTCAACTAAACCCACGAGTGTGGGTTGGTAACCCACACCCGTGGGTCAAATGATGACCCACTGTTGGGCCTGCATGGGTCCCAACCACACCCATGGGTCGTCGATCCACACCAGTGGGTCGTGACATAGAAGCCATAAAAGTGTGAATTTTTCTTTTTTTTGGGGACTTTTTGCAGTTTTACAAAATTTCTCCTAGAAAGAGAAAATACTACTGATTTTGGAGACTTTCTCTCTCCTAAAGAAGCTCCCCCCTTGCATTTGGAGACCCTCTCTCCCAAACACTCTTAACCAAAAAAACACTTTTTTTTAGGGTTTAGATCCAGTATCCAAACCTAGCCACATCTAACTTAAAAGCACGCTACAAGGTAATCACCTGGTCCCTCTAAGGATCTTTCAATCATTTTAATTAAAAAATTATATTTCATATCATTTTTCTTTTTCTTTCATTTTTTTTATCATTTTTGCATTTTATTTCATTTTATTTTTATTATTTATTGCCTTGTGATGAAGTTATGATTGTGTGGTGATTTTAAAGTTTAGTTATAAGATATGTAGAAGGAATGGGCAGTTCGGGTAATTCCGGGAGTGTTTGCATTTATTTTTTCATTTTTCATCATTTTTGCATCAATTTTTCTCTTTATATAAAAACGGGTATTTTGGTGCTAAAGTTAGCTTTCTTATTATTATTTTTACAATTTTATTAATTTTGTCACTCTCTTTATTTTCTTTTTTTTTTATAAACTTGTTATTTTTATCATAAAGTTGACATTTTTATGGTAAAAATGGCATTTTTATCGTTTTTATTATTTCATTTGTATTTTTACTATTTTTATTATTTTGTTGCCTTTTTTTGATAAAATTGTTATTTTTATCATTAAGTTGACATTTTTTATGGTAAAAATGATATTTTTATCATTTTTATTATTTTATTTGCATTTGTGCTATTTTTATCATTTTTATTATTTTTGTTACCCTATAGATAGTGAGGTTTAGCGTGTGCCCAAGTATATTGCAACTGCGACACTGTTACTACTATATCATAAAGACATAGCACAGAGATGAGGAGTCGCCACCTAGGGTAATAATTGGGACAACTGATGAGTGGTGGTAACTCGATTTTCTAAAAGAAAGTTAGCACCATAACCAGGAGATTCTGGAAACGGAATACTAACTTCTTTTAGTCTTCTGTTCATTTAGAAATAGTTTATTAATTACCAAGTTATTCTCTAATTACATGTAATTTCATATAAACCCTAATTGAACATTCATCTAACTCTAAGGCAACTAGTTGTGAAATAGCATACAATAACTACATTCACAAAGCGAAAACACCCCTAAGTCAGTCTAATCTGCATTGATTTTAATTAGGTGAGCTAAGTCTACATGTTTTAGTTATAAGTGAGCCTAAAAAGCTAAAAGGCCTAATTCCTACACAATTTTATTTGAAATGAGCCTAAGTCTATTTATTTTAATTCTAAAAATGTGGGCCTAATTCTACAATTTATAAAAGACTTTAAGTTAGTGGGCCTAAATCTAATTGATTTTACTTAAGTGAAATGAACCCTAAGTCTACAAATTATGGAAAAAATGCTTTAAGTGGGCTTAAGCTAGTGTCTAAGTTAATTTTATTAACTAAAAAGTGGGCCTATATCTAAATTAACCTAATAGGCCTAAATTAAATTAATTTTAAAGTTAATTAAACCTAAAAACCAATTTTAAAAGCCGATTATTAGTGAATTAAAACCTAAACGCGGGCTTGGGACCCAAAATGCACAAAAATAAACAAACAAGCCCAAATAACAAATTAAATCAAATAATCAATCAAAACATGCATTCTGTGATTTCTAACCCTAATTCAATTTACATGCAACCTAAAATTTACTATTGCCACCATTGATTTTATTAGGATTTTACCAAATTGAGCCTAATTTACTAATCAATTTTAAAGTGTAGAAAATTAAATGGTTTCACTATTATCCCACTCTTGGGGCTATTACAACCTACGTACAGTAAAGTTTACATGCCCAAAATTAAATACACAATGCAAATACCATAAACAATAATAAAAACACACAAACTAAAAAAAAAAAAAACACAGAAACAAACAAAATCATATCCATGGCATTCCATGGATCTTTATAGGTTGTTTTGGTTTTTGGATTCCCGTGACTACTCCGTGATTTTGACTCCACCCACGAAAGCCAAAAGAATAAAAAAACACAAAAACACAAAAAAGGATTAGAACATATTTAAATAATAAAACTAAAAAAATAAGAATAAAATTAAAAGAAAATGAACAAAATTATGAGAAGAAATGAGAAAAAGATGGTGTGATGCTATTTGATTCTCCTCAGAGAGTTGTTGATTGAATCACCGTGTGAAATGAGTCTGCTTGGTTGATTTTTTTTCTTCCCATGACTGGTACTGCATCATTAGTTCTAAAGAGAATGTCAAAACTTTAAAGAATATTTTTGGCTTTTGTGCTTTTTCCTTCTTTTTTTTTTTTTTGCTTTTGTGCATTTTTTTTTTTGCTTAAGAAAATTAGGAGGAAGAAGAAGATCCCTCTGCTGTGTGTTTTTAGAGTTTATATAATCAAACCCTAAAACCTAAAAAATGAAGTTACGTGACCTAGCTCCTGTGATAGGATAATCACATGAGATAAAATCACATATTTATCTTCTAAAAACAAATGATAATTAATAATTATCACTTAAAAATAAAGATAAATTATTTTTAAAAATATTTTGACCAATCAAAACCAAGAAAGTAATTTTTAAAAATTAAAAATTGGAAAAATCAAAGTCAGACGCCAATCGGAATAGTGTAGTTTCGATCGGAATAGGTGGGCTAAATCTACATATTTTAATTTACAAGTGAGCCTAAAGACTAATGGGCCTAATTTCTATTCAATTTTAAATTAAATGAGCCTAAGTCTACAAATTTTAAAAACTTTAAATTAATTGGCCTAATTCTACATATTTTAATACTAATATGAGCCTAAGTCTACAATTTATGGAAAATAACTTTAGTTAACGGGCTATGTCTAATTAATTTTTATTAGCTTAAGTGGGCATATGTCTAAATTAGCTAAGTGAGCCTAAATTATTTCTAACCTAAATCGAATTAATTATGGGCCCAAAAATGTATTTTAATTTATTAATCCTAAACTTGTTAATTAAACCTATTAAATTAATTGGGCCTAAATTCTAATTCAATTATTGAAACTAAAAATAATTAAATAACAAAATGGGCTTAAAACAAATAATAAAATAAACCAAATAAATAAAAATCCCAAAATAATAAAAAACAAACAAGTAAAAAAACCCTAATATATTCTCCTAAATCTAATTGATTTTAAAAAGCCTAATTTTGATTTCTATGTCATAATTCATTTACCCAAATGAAACCCTAATTACTAACCAGTTAATCAAACAGAAAATAAAAATACATGATTTCACTATTCCCACTATTGGGACTATTATAAAATCTACCAAGAAATTAAAATTAATTACAACCCAAAATAAAAATACAGAGAATTAAAATAATACCAAAAATAAAAAATAACAAGAAAAACTACACAAACTAAATTTTTTTAAAAAAGCTAATCTTGATTCTACGGCTTTGGTTATGGATTTTCTCATGGATGATATTTCTCCATAGTGTGTTCATCATGTAACTCCATCCATCATCATAAACAGAAAAAAAAAGATTAGTAACTAAATGAAATAAAAATTAAATAAACCAAAATCAAATATAATAAAAATAATCAAACAAATAAAAAAAATAGAAAAGAGTAGAAGAAGAGATGATTTAATGGACGCAATATTGATTCCCCTCAGAAGATGAGATCACCGTTGATAAAAAAGTCTGTGAATTTTGTTATTTGTGAGTTTTTGTTGTCTGTGATTTTAGTTTATTTGGATCTGATTCATGGCAAAGAAATAAAGGAAACAATGTGAAAATAAAAAGAGAAAACACTATGTTCTTGGCTCATGACTAAAATCAGAAAGGCAGAGCAAATAATTAAAAGTCAGGATGAGCCTCCTCCCTGTGAAAAAGAAAATCACGTATTTATAAAACACCACTCTTGTAACCCTAAGTTGGGTACATGATAAAAATAATTTTTTTTATTATTTATCCATAAAAAAGATATTTATCAATTTATTTATCAAATAAAACAAAAAGAACAACCAATAAGAATAAATTAAAAAACAAAAAAATAATAAGAAATAAAAAAATTGCAGAAACCTTTTTTGATCGGAATTGTATAATTCCAATTCATTTTGAAGAGAATGGCCACTTTGGTTTTAGCTACTTAACTTGTTTTGGCCAATCATGGCCATTCGTTGGCCATTTAAAATTATTTAGTCGGAGTTGGCCAACTTCAGCCTAATTCCTTTTTTTTTTTAAAAAAGAAATTGTTTTATTATTTTTAATCCATTTTTCTTTTTTTTTTAAATTTATTTTTATTTTTATTTTTTTGGAAAACTTATTTTATATACTCAAAAATAAATAAATAAATAAAATTTAAAAATAAGTCCTAAAAGAAATTTACAATTTAGTTCAAAACCAATAAATCAGATCCAATTAATCTAATTTCACAGTTAATTTTCATCATTGGGTTTTCTATCGCATCCAAACTTAAATCATCCAGAAATTGAGTTCTTATAGTTGCCTCCCTTTGTCGCGGTTTGCTTGATAAATTGCTGTAAAACTAATAAACACTCAATTTCATATTAAGTGTAAGGATACTTCAATGTTAATTGCAGACTCTAGATCAGTGATCGATAATATGCAATACTAAAGCTGCTGTGCAGCATCTAGCAAATTATGTTATAGGTCTTATGGAGAGTCTAGCTAATTGTGATTTAAAAATGTGCTATAGGTCATGTGGAGCATCTAGCAAATTATGATTTAAAATGTGCTATAGGTCCTGTGGAGCGTTTAGCAAATTATGTTTGAAATGTGCTATAGGTCCTGTGGAGCATCTAGCGAATTATGATTTACAATGTGTTATAAGTCATGTGGAGCGTCTAGCAAATTGTATTTGAAATGTGTTATAGGTCCTGTGGAGCGTCTAACGAATTGTGTTTGAAATGTGATATAGGTCCTATGGAGTGTCTAGCAAATTGTGATTTAAAAATGTGCTATATGTCTTGTGGAGCATTTAGCAAATTGTGTTTGTAGTGTCCAGTGAAATGTGTTATGTGTGTTATATAGCTGCTATGCAGCATCTTAGCAAAAGTTTTATGTAAAGCTATTGTGCAGCATTTAGTGAAATATATTATAGCTGCTGTGTAGCATCTAGCGAAAAAGTGAAATGTGTTATATGTTTGTGTCATGTAGTTTTTGTAAGCATCAGGCTATTGATAATGCTGTTATGGGGCAATACTGTATAGCTGGTTGTGAGCTTTAAGTGATTGTATAATGCAATTCTAGGAACATACATTATGAGTGCGATTTTGGGATTCATGCGAGAGTGATCATGATGCACGCCGAGGTTCTTGCAAGGATAACCTTTAAAATGCCTAAAAGTGAGACATTCACATGATAGTGATATGCAAGCAAACATATGCAATGCATTTTGTATGCAATCAGGCACATGGAAATGCAATTATGCGTTTGACTATGTTTCACTTTGGTGGTGCTAGAGCCAATTCCACATGTTGGGTGTATCTTCTTATGGATTTGCAATTCTAAGTGAAGAGCTGACTACCTCTCCTATGAGCTTTTCTGCTATCACTGGAATTGCCTCCGGGGGTACACCTATCCCTTTTGATGTTAGTTATTGCTTCCTTCTTGAAGATGCTAAAAGTAGATATGTTACCGATTTGATAGGATTTATTCCTTTATAGAAGAATCGAAAGAATGTCGTCCTTCCTTTACTCATTCATGGATTTTCTTATCTTTCAGTTGCTACTCATCAGATTAATCAGAAGGTGAGGTATTTTCTTATGATCTTATTCAGCACTACTCTCTTTTGTGAGATTGGTCATGAGATCAGTATACCGCTTCTTGGTCCCCTTTGTGATTTGGATCAGGTTCCCTCATTCGATTGAGGTTCTGCAGCTCTTGTATATCTCTATTATAGGCTTGACACAGTTTGCCGGGGTACGACTACGATGTTTGGCTTCTAGCATGCCTTGCATGTATATATCCTTTATTTTATTTTTGGAGATTTTTGTATGAACTTTACCATTCTTTCTTCATATTTGGAGCATAGATATTAGCCTGATTCATGGCTTCAGCGTTGTTAGCTTTGACATGAGTTTCCTTTTGATGATCAGAAGGGGTTCATCTCGTTTATCTAGCAACAGATTTAGACTTCACACTTTTCAAGAGCAGATTAACTCCTTAGAGTGGAACCTGGTAAGAATAAGTAATAAATGATTAGTATACTTTTACAGTTACCTAACAACTTACTTGTTTAAATCTCTTTATTATAGATTAGAGCTGATTAGCTTATCACTACTGAGCATATTCAACATTATCCTTTCATGGTTGATGCTACGAGGCTTGAGATGCTGAGAGTTCTACTTCATGGATATGGATACAAGATGTGGTACTTAGGTGAGCTTGTATATTATCGGTATACTAGACCTTCTCATCATTACATTCCATATCCTATACCAATCTCGATGTTCTAGAGCTCTTCTCTGACTGGTTAGGAGTTGAGGGAGGCTCTTCAGGGATTTAATGCTTCATCTTTACTTGAGTGCTCTTACGGCTATCAAAGATATATTCAGGAGCATCTCTTGGAGAATATTCCAATTGATCCATCTGAAGTACGCTTATTATCACTTTTTCTTTCATTATTTCTCATATTATTGACTATATTTTGCTTTTACAATTTATGGAAGTAGATTCTCCTTTTGTTGAGGCTCTAGGTGATGCTCTAGATGATGCTCCGAATGAGGCTATGGAGGTGGATGTTGAGTCTGAGCCTCCTATCCATCCTCCTGAGGTAACTCAGGATGAAGCTTCTGTAAGTACTACTGTCAGTGACATTTCTTTACTAGATCGATCTATAATTTATTAGGCTCCTCCCTTCCAGAGTCCCGTTGAGCATCAGGTTCACATTGATAGCTTTACTCCCTCTACCTTCACGACTTCAAATGCTTCACATGCGAGTATCATGGACCATACCTGCATGAGCTGCAGCACTAATTGCTAAAATTAGTAAAATTTACATTTCAAGTCCCTCAAACATATGCGGAGTACCTGTGTGGTCTCGCCTCATCTCAGAGACTATTTACCATGTAAGTTATAAATAGTTGGCGAGTAAGTACTTTACAACAATTATATGTATGATATGCATGATTCTAACTATTCTTCTGTGGGGCAGAGTTATATGCATAGCTTGGAGCGTAATAACGAGGCGCTTCATCAGCAGCTTGCATATTTGGGCCTTGGACGCTTCGATGTTAATACTTCAAGTGCTAGAACTTCATGTACAGCTCATCAGACAAATGACCAAGCTAGTGGGTGGAGTCTGGTCGAAATTATGCACCTCCGATCTGGTTCCGTCATGAATTTTTAATTTTTTTAATTTCTGAAAATATTTTTCTTTTTTTATTAGTTTAAAAATAATTTAAAATAATAGATAAATATTTCTTTTTTTGTGATAATTACGTATTATCACTTTATTTTTCTTAGATAATCAAGTGTTTTTATCTCCTGTGATTTGATAATCACAAGAGACCTTCCTTCCTTTTTTATAAAAAGGGTTTTATGTATTATATGGTGGGAGTTCTCTTTTCTCTAAAAAAAAAAAAAGACTTTTACTGAGAAACAACAAAATTCTTCTTTTAGGTTTTCTTTTACGTTCTTTTACAAAAAGGGTTCTAAAAAACACAGTTAAACCAAAGATACAAAAATCAATTCTGCAGACTTATTCCAACATGGTGAATCAACACTCTAAGGAGCAATCAATACTGCATCCACCGTTCTCATCCCTTCTTTATTTTATTTCTTCATTTATTCTGATTTCTTTCTTTCTTTTGTTTCTTTTATTTAATTTGTTGTTTTTTTATTCTAATATTATTTTTTTTGTGTTTTTTGTGTTAATAGTTATGGTGGGAGCAACCAAAACGGTGGAGTAGTATGTGATTGAACTAAACCAAACCCATAAAGGTTCATGGATTTAAAACCCTGTAATGATTTCATGTAGATTTTAGGTTTCTGTGTTTATTTTATTTTTGGTGTATTTCTATATTTTAAGGGTAGTTTCATTATGTATTTATTTTGGTTTTGGGTTGTATAATTTTATTTAATTTTGTATGTAGGAATTGTAATAGCCCCAGTAGAGGGAAAATAATGGAACATTTACTTTACTATTTTTTTTAAATTGTTTAATAAATTAGGTTCAATTTGGTAAAACCCTAATTAAAATCTATGGTGGTAATAGTTAAATTAGGTTGCATGTAAATTGAATTAGGGTTAGAAATACTTTATATATATTTTTAATTATTTGATTGTTTGGGCTTTTAATTATATTTATTGTTTTGGGATCCTTACATAAATGTACCAAAAACCAAAAAAACTATCAAAATAGTCGCTGACCGTGAATTCTTTCAAAAATGTTTTTACAAAATTAATCTTTCAAAAATAGACCTTCTCGCCAACAGCTCCCAAACTTTGAGCTAAAAAAAATCACGAGTAACTCCAACTTCCTAAATGAAAAACATTCCTCTTCTGAATCAACTTTTCTTCATTTTCAGAGATCTACAACATTTTTTGAGTTCATCTGCAACAACCAAACACCAGATCTTCAACTTTCTTCATGTTGAGATCTCTAAGTTTCTTCGTGTTCATTGATTCTTCATTTTATTGTTGAAGATTTAAGTTTTTTTCGTGTTCATGATATTTCTTCTTCTGCAATAAACATACACAAGATCTGTATCAACTTCGAAGAAAAATTAAAAAATCAACAAGGAAATCAGGTACAATACTCAAACCAAATATCAAATCTACATTTGTTGTTTTAAACTGTTATTGTTTCATCCTTTTTTTTTATTTTTTTGATTTTTTACAATGTTTATTTTTAATTTTCTTGCTGTTATTTAATTTTAAATAATATTTTTTCATTTTTTTGAGTTGTTACTTTTTGATTATTGTTGATTGTTGTTGATTTTTCTTGTTTATGATGTTTTTTTCAAGTGTTTTCGTGCTCCTTTTTTATTATTTTAGTTATTTTACTTCTGTTTATATTTGTTGATTGTTGTTGATTGTTGTTTATTATGTTTTTTTTTCAAGTATTTTCGTACTTCTTGTTTATTATTTTAGTTACTTTGCTTCTGTTTATCTTTGTTGATTGTTGTTGATTGTTATTGATTTTTCTTGATTTCAGTTGTTTTCTTTTGTATTACATAAAAATAAACAAAAATAAACAAAAAAGTTATGATATATTTTTTTCAATTCTTTTTAAACAAGCACAATCTTCTGTTTATATTTGTTGATTTTTCTTGATTTTAGTTGCTTTCTTTGGTATTACATAAAAATAAACAAAAAACTCTAATATATTTATTTGAATTCTTTTTTAACAGGCACAATGCAAATCATATCAGTGTTCGTTCATCACAAACGAAGATGGAATGAAGTTATGGATTATGTTGATTTTGAAGTCACTGTAATAACAATGCAAACAAGTGTGGAAGATGTGCACAGCTTGGACATAATAGAAAAACATGCAGAAAATGCACCAATAAACAAATAAAAACATTGTTGTTCATCATTTGTTAAAAAAATTTAAACATTAGTATTTCAAATTTTGATATATTCAAAGATTATTATTGTTGGTCAATAAATATAACTGTTTTAAATTAAATTTTCAATGTCTTTTATTTCAGTTATAATTTTATACAGGTTTTAACTGCATGAAAGAAAAATCAACAAGAATAAACAAAAATAAACAAAATCAAAAAAACAGTAAAACAACAAAAGAAATGTCCTTATTAGTTATTTTTATTAAATTTTTAAGTTGATTATGAATTTCTTTTATCAAATTTAAATAATTTTTAACATCTTGTAACAGTAGAAAAAATAAACAAGAATAAACAAAAATAAACAAAAGAATAAACAACAATAAACAAAAATAAACAACAATAAACAAAATCAAAACAACAGAAGAACAACACGAAATACTATATTAAGGTGCACTGTATATAAAAAATATTAAAATATAACACTACACTGTATCTAAAAAAACCAAACAACAAAAACTTCAACATTCCCTTCTTCAAAACTCCTGCATTCACTTCTTCAATCTCCTCCTCTTTTTCATCTTCAAAGTTTGCTCTGAATCACTAACAATTTCACCTCAAACCTTCTTCATCCCATACTATAAAGAGAATATGCAAGCCTACTTCAAACCCACTGTCATGACATCTACTTCAAAAGCAACGTTACTCAGTTATAATTCTTTGCACCAGGTCATAGCAAGCTTCAAACCCAAACATTCAGCTTCATTAACCTGTAAAGACATCCTTTTAAAATCCCATCTGCCATGAACAACA